>CM019176.2:76749340-77024095 GCA_009739505.2 Apolygus lucorum | reverse complement strand
GGATTCGAAGGATCAGGGATTTTCTTGTCGGAGGGTTTCCAAAAATTATAAGTGACCGGAAATGCTTGTTAGTGAAATTGTAAAGAGTAACTTGGAGGCGGCGCCTTGTTTCCCGTGACCCTCCAGGATAAATCTACCCTGGAAAGGACAACCTTGCTAGGGTAGCAAATCAAGTATTAGGTACTTTTATCTTGAGGGCAACTAGACAACACTTTCCTCTGAAGTTGTACAAGCCCTATCTCTGGGGATTCGAAGGATCAGGGATTTTCTTTTCGGAGGGTTTCCAAAAATTATATTGACGGAAATGCTTGTTAGTGAAAATTGTAGAGAGCACCTTGGAGGCGGCGCCTTGTTCCCGTGATCTCATGACTTCTTTAATTTATTTGGAAAAATTATGATTCATTTCCCTAGAGACCTGTTGAAGAGCTTGACTGCCCATCCCGGTCTGAACTGTAACCCACCATCTCATTAATCCACAGAAAAGGGACCTTCACATTCCCACACCCTCGAAAACTCTTGTGCTTCCCATGTACCTACTGAAAAACGTCAGTCAAAGTGAATTCTAAAGAAGTACGAGATTTTAGCTCTTACCTCTTTTTGAGTAATTTCTCTTTCGAAGTAATATACATCAAGAGGAGAGTTTAAGTGGTTACGAGCGGAATGATGCAATATCACGCAATTAAGTAAAATACCACTTATTATCCAATCCCACACTCCTGTCCACCTCTTAACACACCTCATCGTTGGTACCTACTACGTCGAAATTTCTAGATCTTGGGTGTTTGCACACGCTGTTCGAAACATATAATTACGATGAACGGCGTGTAAACCACCAACGCATAATGCGCGCTCGTGCACACCTAGGAGGAAATATGTTTTACATTTAGATCCAATTGAAGAATTATTTCAAAGTTTTAAATGATTAAGATGGTAAATTTACAGCGATAAGAGGAGCCTTGAACTAAAATAAATCAGTAAACCCAATAAAAGAGGGAATAAAAATACAAAGCTCGAATACTACGTATGTTTGAGTAGATAGAAAGGCACATTTGACACTAGGCATCTTACAACAAATTACTTAAAAAAAAGAATTTCTGAACGAGATGACTACTCTACTCTATTTATTGCCTCATTAGATTGACCGATGATTCAGTCTATCAGTCCATCACTGTGTTAAATTGGGGAATTTCGGTACTTAAATCGGATTTTGAAATTTGCAAAATTCCTAAATTCTAAACGACTTTTTCTACAATAACAATCAAGAAAAGTATAATTAGTTGACCAAGCGATTTTGGACGATTGGGGGTCAAATTTTCAAAAAAAATGTTTTTCAAGTTTTTATCAGGAAAAAATCCGGTATTCCCCCGATATTTCCTATCAGAAATAAAAATTGTAATAGTTAAAAGAAAACACTGGTCAGTTTTTTTGGGGGGGGATTCGCGACGAGATTGACACGATTCTCAGTTGAGTGTGTTACAGCCTCGGGGGACGATAAAACAGACCGGACGATAGCTTGAAGTAATGGTTTCGTACATTTTTTTTTGCCAAGATGTTCACAATAACAAAGAGTTCGTTAGGCAGGAATTTTCGACAGAGGGTCAAAATTCAAAAAAAAGGTGAAAACGGCAAAAAAACTTTATTTTAGGTTTAAAAAAAAAGATATTACCATCAGAATCATAGTAATATTATGTTATATTCAGATTCAGCACAAAATTGTGATATAGGTACACAATTTTCAAAAATTAAAAATCGTAAATATATTATTTTATATTACATAACCGTACGTGTATTATATAGCTGAATAAATATAATTTATATTATATGATATATAATATAAACAATTTCTATAAGCAATGAAAATCTCGTTTTACCCAAAAATATAATACCTCGTGGACACGAGTAGAATATATTATGAATATGGGCTCTTAACATCTTCAAAACACATTTATGGGTACTAAATATACTTGTGGACACTCAATGAGTTCGGGATGACAAGAAGAGCATGAATATGGGCTACTACAATTTTTAAAACATACCCTGTGGATCAGTAAGCTGGTATGGTATACAGATAATAGGGAGAAAATAACAATTTACTTGTGAGTATTCAATGAGTTAGGGGTGACGAGGGGAGTATTTTTTGAGTTTTAAATTTGTTAACCAAGGGGTAGAAAAGTGTTATTTCATCGATCCGTACCTTGTGCTACACCATCGTGGCTTACCACTCTTTCTTATAGGTAATATTTTAGTTTTCTTAACCATAGCTTTATAATATTTTTGAAAATTTTCTCATTAACTCATGCTGCATGAATGGATTTTCTTTCCAAGCGATCACTTTCCTGGACTTAACCATGTATAAATATTACACAACAACATAATTTGTAATCTGTATTAAATAATGTTAGGAATACCGAATAGTTAAACATTAAGAATATAAAAATGGAGTTGTTGGGTGTGGAATAATCTCATGTTTATCCCCCGATGGCCTGAGCTTTCGCAGATGGCTGTTGCGCGGGTGGAGGTAGGTTGTTTGGCGACTTGGGAGGCGACGGGATCATCTTATTAGTTAGTGATGACACCGCTTTTGGCGGAATAGTCGGCGCTAGAGTCGGGCTTGGTGGATTTGACGCGGCTTGTTTGGCACCGGCGATGATTTTCGACAGCGTTGGCGGTGGTGGCGCCGTGCTGGCACCTGGCGCCGATGGCGACGGAGGTGGCGGTTGAGGAGGGAGAGGTCTTCTACGTGCTCTGGTCACTTTGTCACACTCTCCTGACTTGATAGGTACCCACCCTGAAACATGGGTATCGATTAAAATTTGTTTATTCAGGTGTGTGTAATTCCCAAAAAAGTCTTGTGGACATTTAAACACATACAATTTTAGCCTTGCCAACAGATTTTTATCACCAACTTTGCAGCCTCACGATCTTCGTTAATATGTAGGTAGTACTACATTTTGTATAAAACCGCTTTATCCTCTCCATTAGAACTACAGGCTCACCATTGTGCAATTATTGATCCTATGATTGTATTTTCTACTTTCATGATGCCGGAATTGGCACCCTAGTGTAGCAATTCCTTCCATTATTTGAGTAACTACAAGGAACTACTCATTTTCCAATTCAGTAGTATTACAAGGAACATGAAGTACTCTGCAAGAGAAAACCACAGTTCTTAAAAATGTGACACACAAAAGAATCACAGTGTGGAGACCTCATGGAACTGCATTGTGCATATTCGTACAACAATATATGGGTATATCGTAGGGCAAGACAGCTTACCTAGACCTTTGTAAACCGTTCAGAAATTTCAAACACGACAAAGTTTTTGATTAGATCAAGTTAGATGAACTTTCCATCTAAAGGAGGAAATGATACATCCCAACCATCATTACACAAGTAAATACGAGCATTATTGATACTGACGCGAGCCATTCATATGGCGTCATTGTTGTACTAAGGAAGAGCGTTTTGTTCGTGAATCACACCGTTTATTTGAAGAACGGGAATTTATAGTCCTTACTTAGTAGGAACCGGTTCTGGGCTTCAGCTCATCAACAGCCTGTGAACGTCTATTGTGGTAGGTACTCATGTAGGAGAAGCTAGCCTCAGGAATGCTGTATGATCGTTGAGCTCGAACATTTCGGACTTTCGCAAGCTTGTTCAATGCGTATTATAAATTTACCTCGGACAAATCGAACCAAGTACCTTAGTCTTATATTCGATTCAGACGTGGATTCAGACGTGAACCAAATACAATCTTTCAAACAAAGGCTTAGAAAGTTATTTTTTGCAAGGTAGAACAACATTCTTAGTCCTAACTTTATGAAGGTATTATATTTTTCGTTGGCTCATTCGGTGATTATTTTTATAGTTTGCGTGCACGGGGTGGTGCTTACCCGACAACAACTACCCCGATTATTCTGATACAAAACATTCTGCTACGAATTATGTCAAAAAACAGATGTTGGGCACAAAGGAAACCAATTTTTGAGAGATTCCACATTTTTAACTTTCAAACTTTACTGAAATTGAGCAATTCGGAACAAATTATGAAAGAAAATCTATTAGAATTTCTCTAAAATGGGGTGAATACGAGGTTTCAATTTAATAAATCAATATCTATCCCACTTTTCGTACATCTGCTGCGCAGATTTATTACAAGTTGCCATATAGTAATGAAGAAGCTAAATTAATACAGCAACCAGATAAATCGAATGATATAATTAAGCAGTAATTTTTCAAAATGAATTATGATTACCCAAATTCGAAGTAAGTAATAACTTTATATGCACCTATGTATTTGTATATTACATCCTTAGAAAATGATTTTTTTTTAGCAATACAGCTCTTAAATTTCAGGGTGAAATTTTTTACATCAGTTAGGTTTTCTTCTATTTTACAAACCCTTTATTTCTTTTTAACCTCGTGTACAAGTATTGTGGTTGCTAGGGCGATTCATCTCCCTACCGGGAGGGCTATGCCCTTACAAGGAGTTAATTTATGTAAAAAATTAACTGTTTCAGAGATTTATGTAAAACTTTTTGCTTTCGGAAATGAGGTCTAATTCATGGTATATGTTTAAACTTGTACACATATTTTCGAGATTACTGATACATGGTAGAACCTCATTTAAAACAAGCCGGAGAATTTTGCCCATTTTCTAGAAAAACGAATTACAGTTTTAAATCGATTTTAACGGTTAGGTCATCATCAGTAACAAACAAAAACTTTTTTTTTTTAAACCGATGATGACTTTATCGCCGAGAACGATTTAAAACTGTTAGCTATTCATTTTTCGAGGAAACAAACAACGTTTTACATACTCTTGTTTCTATATTTTAAAATTAGGTACTACAATGTATCAGTAATCTCGATTACTCGCTGCACTTTTTATCTCTATAAAGATAAACATTCCCTCGTTCCCTCCTTCAATTAATGTTACGGAAAACGCATCAAAAGGTCACAAAACTGAGCAGAGGTTACACACGAAATAATAAACTAAAGGAACAAATTAGCTCAACTACATAGAAAACAACTTCTCGTACCTAAACCAGGAAACTCTGAAAAAAAGTTGTCGTGGGGGTGACCAGCACACAGATCAAAGGATTAAACCAATGAAACACAGATTGTGTTTTTGTCGTCTCGATTTCGTTAGTCATTTCGACTGTAGTCGGTAATTTTGAATCGCTCCATTGGACACAATATTCTCATTACCAACGCTCTTCCGTGACAGGCACTTTCAAACCAAATAACCTCCGTAAAAACACATTCTGTGTTAAAATAAGATTAGCGACAAGATTCGAAAGCACGATGAATTATGTTGTGGATATGGCCACAATAAAATCATATTTCTCAGTTAATTAAGTAGAGTATGAGCTACTAACGAAACAACATTAATTTTAAACTTATTATGTATCAATACTAATTTGAAGATGTTCTCAAAGCTACACTGAAAGATACTCTATGGATACATAGAAACAACTTTGATCAGATTGGGGTCAAAGTTCAAATCTGTATGATTTCCTTTTTACTGAAGCCTTGGACCCCTAGCAGCCTTGCAAAATTATTTGGGATATTTTTTCGACTGCCGCACTTTTATGGTAGGTCAAAAAATTGTTTTCAATCCCCTTAGGTCATATGTTAAAACAATATTCAATCAAAGCATGTGTTGATAAGGAACCTACTTTCGTTCGAGATGCAGTTCTGGCAGATCAACTGGCAAGGATTTCTGAAAGTTTGCATAGCGCTGGTTTTGAGATCTTTGCCGCATGTCAAGTCTGTTCCTTGACAGTCACACTTGCACTTTGCTGGTAGTCCGTGAGCAGCTCCCAACAGCAGGGTTACTGTGAAACCGATATATTGCAAGTCTCAATAAACATCTCTGGTTCCGTGGGCAAGTAAAAATTAAGGATTTACAGTGGTGTGTTAAAACGTGCCTTATGAATATTGGATGAATCAAGGTTATTCACCCGTTTGAAAACTGATCTGAGAGGTAAACACGGTGTGACCATCAGTCAGGGAAGGATACACTAACAATTGGGGTGTGTCATACTAGAAATAATAAAATTATAGTGCTGGGTGCCGGGTAGGTAGCATTTTTTGAAAATTGATGAATTGTAGTTTCATGCTCAATTTGACTAGACTGTAAAATGGGGTGTGCGCATGGGTCGGAAAAGCTGTTTATTCCTATTTTTAATGTAAACTAGACCTCATTCTGAGAATTTTGACACCAACCGCGACCTTCTAGCGTGAGTAGATGTTTTCATATGAATTTTTAAAGTTTCGACCGTTTATGACGTCACAGTTGGCTGGGGGGTCCCGCCCAGGCGAGAGGGGCGCGTGACGTCATAAACGGTCGAAACTTTAAAAATTCATAGGAAAACATCTACTCACGCTAGAAGGTCGCGGTTGGTGCCAAATTTCTCAGGATGTAGTCTACTTCCGATTAAAAATCTAAAAAAAATCAAGGCGCACCCCCCATTACCCTACAACCTTCAAAATTACCTAAAACACGTGAAATTTGAATGTTACCATTAAAATTCGGAGGGATCCTCCTAGACTCCGTAAAATGACGCCAATTTCACTCAACAACAGAAAACGTTTAGAAAATACAATACTGTCGTTTTGAACTGTTTTGAAGTGCAGATCTCTCATACGCTACTCCATTATTGCTAAGTCACAACAGTACTCAGGGTGCTGTTTCCTGTTCAACAGTACTCAGGATCCTTGCAGTTACTACGCAAGGTTCCGCACTCTGCTTACACGCTTGGGCTGGAGATTTTCTCTCAGGCAAGAAGCACTAAATAGCCGATCGGAACGTTCAGAACAACTTCCAAGGAAAATAGACATTTCTGTATTTCACATTTTTACACATTTCCCAAACTTTACAGAGCATGAACTTTCTGAATGCCTGTATTTCACAGTTAGTTCGTAAAAGTCAGTGGGTCGAATTATAATAGGTGGATTCACTTCAAGCGACCAATAGGCGAAGTAAATTCCTGAACGTATACAGGTCCAACAGTTGGCCATGGAGTGTGTTATTTGACGCTACGTTTATAGAAACTGATGCATACTCGTAGAACCTTGGAACATTGAATTTTTCCGCCAAAATATCCGTGTAGAACAATAAAGGTTTTCTGCTAAGTTTTATAATTTATCACTAGGAACCAAAACATTTGAAAGGAGTAATAACCTAATAAAACGTTCTCTTCAAGAGGGAGTGGTGAATTTCCTTGAAAGAATCTGCACAAATAAATGGAAGATCGTCAGCAAAAATGAAAATTTGTCCGAAAATCTAGTACTGTGAGTTCCGCATTTCGCAAAGTCATTTTGCAAAAATTGCCGAGTGTGGGAAAAAAACTCTGCAAAACTATTCTCCATTGTTAATATATACCTATCAACCACATTTTCGCGCAACATTCACTGTCAAGCTTATTTCGAAACAGAAGCAAGACTCAAGACATCTTTATCCGAGAGTTGTGGCTTGTGGGTGCCCTAATATTCATAACACAATTGGTTGCTAGGGAAGCACAATGCACAACTAAAACGAAGAAAGATGAATGATCGCCTTTGATCAGCTGAGTTTTGATTGGCGATTCAGTGAACATTAAGCACTGACTTGACTTTACTTGCTAACACAGCATTGGGTTGTGACAGAAAATGGATGCTCCTATTTTATTGGTCATTTGTGAGATCCAAACTTCCAAACTTCGGGTCGCTTCTCTATCGCACAACTTCATGTAGTATGCTGAAAATGTTGGACCCCATACACAATCAAGCCCTTTCGTCTAGCTACAGGTGCATTTAGATCTAGCACCATCCCAAGCTTGCATGTTGACGCAGGCGAACTACCTCTTACTCATAGGCGAACGATCCTAGCTCAAAGATTCGCTACAAAGATCAAAGCGTCAGCCCAACATCCTCTTCATGCAATCTCTTGCATCTCAAACCTCTGGGTTTTCTTTCGTTACTCCGCTCTTCTGCTGATCTGGTACGCTCTGACCTCCTCATGAACTCTCCTACCTTGCCAATATTCCGCATCGAAAATACGTCCCCCGTTCCACCTTGGACAGTGCCTATCTGAAAACATTCGATCCAAATTTTACGAAACAATAACTAAATTTTCCCCTTTCACGATTGCACATTGTGATGGATCTAAAACTATCCATGCTGTCGGTTGTGCTGTGCTCGCTGATTCTGGAATCCACAAATTCACCCTTCCGTCTTACTCTTCAATACCCACTGCAGAACTTTTTGCAATACACCAAGGTCTAAAAATAGTCAGTAGAGAAACCAACAGTCATTTGCTCAGACTCCCTATCTGCTCTCCAATCTATTAAGAAGGACATTGACGCGCATCCTTAGATCAGGGTCATTTTCAATGGTGTAAGGAGATTGATGGAAGGTGGAAACTCGGTTATTCTCTGCTGGATTCCGGGGCATTGCGGAATTCTAGGAAATGAAATTGCGGACCTGAATGCGAGACGAGCATCAGAAGAGCCAACGATGTCATTTGTCCACATTCGTTCTGACTTCACAGCTACATTGGATAATGCAGTATGGACAATCTGGAGAGACGAATCGAGTCTTATGGAAGACAATAAGCTTTGGGAGGTAAAGAAGTGTGTAACAGCATGGCCCTTCTCTTGTAGATCAAAGAAGCTCCCCGACGGCACAGTCGCGAAGAGGTCGTACTAAGGCGACTTCGAATGGAACACAGCAGTATTACATATGGCCACTTAATGGAAAAAATTCGAAGATCCCCAGTTGACTGTCCAACATGTCACAGCCAGCTAACAATTCGCCATTTGCAACGATGACCCTGTCACTTAGGATGCCTTCACTCTGTCAGTTTAACTGCAGGCTGCCGTGAGGCTGCCGTACGATGGGTGTATTTGGCATATCTTACGTTCGCCTATCGAGGAGACGTGTTGTGATCAGTGACCTCTTTGCATTTCTGTCCATTCGCTTCCTTAGCTCAGTGGTAACGAGCTCCGACTCAGAAGTGTAATTATACGTAGTTTAGTCGGACGATAGGAGATCGATCCCCGGTCGAGGGAAGGCAATTTTTGATGATTCAACAGACGGTCTCATGACGGCCTGCAGGCATTCGTATGATGTATGGGGCGCCTAAGACAAGATGTTCAGCAAGCTCAAAACGAACAAACTGTAAACTTGAAATGATTTGATCGGCGTCCATGACCAAAGGCTTGAAACGAAGATCAAACCGATTTACCAGCCAAAAGTGAACCGTCAAACCGTTTAGTGCCAAACGCCGGTTGAACTGAGGAATGCGTTGAACGCCTCTGGTGAAATTCTTTTTTCGGTTCAATAGTTGAATCGGCCCTTGAACTTCGATCAAAACGTAAGTGAAAACAGCCCTAAATGGTTGCAAGAGCCCAAATAAAGAAAAAAGCGATTCACACTCGTGTTTTGAATTATCCCTACTTCAAGACCTCTTAGGGGATAAACTGTTGGTCCTACAGAGCTCTGGGTGGTCTGATTTGGTACTAAAAATACAATACTTTTGTAAATTGATGAAGAAATAATATCTCTATATCAAACGTTTTTGAGAAAGGGAGTTTTGAAAATGTTACCTCCTATTTTGGTTTATTATGTTTTTCACTTCTTAGAAGTGACTGACAATAATCAAAAGCTTGGTAGCACAACTAGACCCTAAATGAAGCTCATATACGAGATATCATCAAAATTGGTCCATGATAACTGAGGAAAGTGCCCCGCAAGGCGGACGGATGGAAAAATATTTATTCGATTTTCGGATTCTACATACCTTTAAACGTGAACTGTCAATTTTCGAGGGTGAGGGTGGTGGGGTGGGGTGGGGGTGTTACTTGTTTTCTTGCTCGATTCCGAATTTTCATCATTAAAGAAAATAAACCAATACGTGCAGAGTGAATTTGTTGAAGAGCTTTATCTTGGAATCCAGGTCCAGTCCAGCATTAATGCGGTGCGGATCAGAGATGAAGCACTAAGGTGTACGTTCCTGAGCTAGTACTAGCAGCTGGTCTCCCGATGTCATACGCACGACATGATCAAACAATCGTAATGAACTGTTCCACAGCTAGCAAAAAACCTCATCAAAAGCCATAGTTTAAGAAGGCAGAAAGACTTTGATAGTCCACGAGATAGCTTGCGGAGCCTTAAAGATAGGCCTTTATAGAAATTTTGGGTATAGTTGGTTTAAAACGAGTACTCACTGCATTTTACAACCAGCTGGAAAAGAAAGACGTAAAATGGTTAGGAGCCCGTAGCGGTTTGAATGTAACGGCTAGCAGATCGTTTCAACCGATTCAACGAACGAAATTGATCACCTTGCCTCGCAATAAAAAACTAATAAGAACCACTCACAATTGAGTTCTAATCTAAGATATCTCAAGATAATACGACTCACCGACAGCTACATGGACGACGCCGCTCGTCATGGTGAGCCGGTGTGGTGCCGGCAGGGTGGCCAATACAAGACTAATGTGATCCAACAGTTTCCCATCCAAACTCGACCTTCAAACGACCACTCGTCTCCGCCTTTTGCATATTAATTGTCAAAGAAAGATCAACAGTTCAATGCCGGTGAGATACACTCAGTAATTATCTCTTCTAAAACAGTTACGTTCGGACGTACTTCCTCCACTGAATGTCATCAGGTAGGAACTCGCGTCGAGATGGTTTTTTTCGCGCATGTAAACTCTTGTTTATGATTGAGTTGTTTGCGCTGGCTAGTTGGCCCACTCCGTTTATAGCCCATTGTTTCGAATCGTTTAGCTGCTCGTAACTCATTTTTGCCCCACTTCCACAAAAAGATTTATGGATCCACGAAATAAACACATTCAGGAGCGGGATGTAGAATACCCATGTTTCCATAAACATACCTAATTATATACGTAGATAAGTGTTGATATTTTAAGGAAAACAGTAACAATTTCAAAACTAATTTTCACATGCACTCCCTAATTCTTACCTTTCCCTAACTAATCTAATTCCGTCGCAGACAATGTCATAAAAGGGAGAGTAGAAAAGTGAACAAATTCTTTCGAAAGAAAGTTTCAGCTTCAATAGCAAAACGCTGCAAATTATTGCACAATGGTTTATCATTTTTCTATTTGGATCTCCCAACTGCAAAGAGCACGGCTTTTCCTTTATTAGTTGCTATTATCGTGCAAGGTGTACTATCAACTTTATTTTGACAGAAAAACATTGTTATCCGAGAGTTGTGGGAGCCCTAATATTAATCACAAAATTTGATTCATGGTTGCTAAGGAAGCACAGCTGAGTGACATATAACTCTATTCGAAGAAAGAAAACGATGCAAAATATTTAACAAAGGTTTATTATTTTTCTGAATAGATCACTCGTCTGCAAAGAGCACAACTTGGCCATTGTCTCTACTTTGCTTCCGAGTCTACCAACGTAGAAGGAAGTTGGAAGCTTTGTTTTCACTTTTCAAGGTTGAAAAAATAATCTCCAAAACAGAAATTTCCACTCGCGTTTTACGTTTCAGACCTTTCTGAACAATTTTGGTTCTGTGTCTCTGTGTCTTTCATGAAATCCTTGCCACAGCCATAACTTCTACAATTCTCATCAGATTTCGATGAAATGTTCAGGGATTGTGTGGGTTGGTGAGTAGACGGTCCCCTATAAAAATCATCACCCCCGGACTAGTAGTAGCCGCTGCGCATGCGAAAACGTGAATTCCTTGTAACACCCATAACTTCCACATTTTCTATCCGATTTCGATGAAATTTTCAGGGATTATGCGGATTAGAATCTAATTATATCTGATATAAGATCGTCCCCAATGAAAATCATTTCCCCCAGACGAATATTAATTGCTGCACATGCGCAAACGTGAATTTCTTGTGACAGCCATTAGTTCTACATTTTCCATCCGATTTCGAAGAAATTTCTCAGGATTGTTCATATTAGCGTATAGAGGGATTAACTATTATGCATCGGATGATCTATACAATCGGGTTATGGATACGAGGAATGTTTATTATTTTTTTTAAACCCCTCATAACTCCTCATAATCTCCCCTACCAAACATAGGTGCTTCCTATCCACTACATACCTACTTCACAATAAAGTATATTTGGAAGAAATAATAAAAGCTTCATTGGGTTGCCTTCATTGGGAAATTTGAATGCTGGTTCTTGGACGCAAAACTGAGTACGACTCGTAGAAACGAACAACAATCGCATTTTAGTCAGATAAAATTTGAATGAGGATTAGACCTCTTTTGTGATTCACACTCGTGATTCTGATTTATCGTAAGTCCAACCCTGAAGTTCCCGTAGGGAGCGAACGGTTTGTCCTACAGAGTTGGTCTCTATCGATTCTTAAAATTCAATACTATTTCAAATTTGTGAAAAAACAATACCTTTATTCCGAGAGTTTTCGAGTTAGGGATCTTTTGAAAATTTTAACCTCTATTTTTCACTCCTTAGAAGTGACTGACATCAAACAAAAGCTTCGCGGCACAACTAGACCCAAAATTAGATTTTCGGATTCTACATATTTTGAAACGTAAAACGTCAAAATTTGAGAGGGGGGGGGGGGAATTGTTTTTCTTTGTCGATTCCGTTGGTCCATTATTGAAAATAATAAACCAAAATGATCGCATTTGTTCAGCTGAATTTTGAATGCAGATTTGGCCTATTTTCGTCTGTGAAAATTCATTCGCGATTCGGGATTCACACTCTTTCTATTTAATCTTTTGTCCCAAAGCTGAACGCAGTGTTCGCTGTTCTTATTCGTCGTACATTAGTCGTTTAAATCGTTACGGAGTGAACGGTTTGTTCTGCAGGGCTCTGGATGGCCTCATTCGATTCTAAAAATTCAATACTATTTTAAATTGATTCAAAAACCATACCTTTATAACAGAGGTTTTTGAGCCAATGCATTTTGAACATTTCAACCCCTATTTTTCACCCCTTAGTAGTGATTGACACTAACAAAAAGCTTCGCAGCAAAACTATACTCCAAATGGAGCTTATCATAATCGGTCCATGGTAACTAGGCAAAGCGTCGCCTACGGACGGAAACATTTTCATTCGATTTTTGGATTACCTTGAAAAGTAAGCCATCAAATTTTGAGGGAGGGTTAAAGAAATGTATCGGCATTTTCTATATAGTTTAGTCCCAATAAATTTGTGCGAGAGGTGTGTCGATTTAAACAAAATGGACAAGTTTTAGGAAGCTCTCTTAGGTTGCGCCATAGATTTTAGTAAGATTTGTTTTCGCTAGATGGGAGCATTTTGAAGAAAACATTTAAATTACTTTTCATTTCATAACAAAACGAAATTTATGAGAAATATATGGAAAATATTCATTTGCCGAAAAACGTGGCATTAAGTATTTGGAAAGCCATTCAAAAACTCGATAATTAATTTTGGTTTATTATTTTCAATAATATTTTACCACCCTCAAAATTTGTTGGTTTATGTTTCATGGTGCATAGAATCCGAAAATCGAATATAAATGTTTCCGCCCGTCTGCCGTCTTTCCTTAGTTACCATGGACCGATTTTGATGAAATTTGGTTTATGGGCAACTACAATTGTAAGGGTTGAAAAATAAGGGTTCAAATTTTGAAAACGGCCTACCTCAAAAAAATTCGATATAAAGGTATTGGTTTGTCATCAATTTAAGATAGGTAGTATTGCATTTTTAGAATTTTTAGAGACCACGCGGAGCCATGTAGGACAAACCGATCAATCCCTACGAGAACCTAAGGGTTGGACTTTTGATAAATCAGAAACACGTGTGTGAATCGCAAAAGAGGCCTAATCTACGTTCAAATTTTATCTAACCAAAATGCGATTGCTGTAGGTAGTATCTATGGTTGGTAGGTGGTGACAATGGCAAAGCCGAGTTCTTTGCAGACGAGTGATCTATCTAGAAAATAATAAACCTTTGTGTAATAGTTTGCAGCGTTTTTGAACTTGTACTACTTACTACTCAAAATAAAAATTCTGGTATCTGGTGAATGAAAACACCCTTGAAATATTAAAGATGGGATTTATAAAATATGGGATAGATAAAAACAACATGTGATATGAAATAAAATAAATTGAGGCAACTTAAGTTATCATTGTTGTTTTAGGAATAAAAATCTTTTATATTTCCTGTAATCATTAAAAATTCCTGTTGAAAAATTGTTTCTTTGATGAGGATGGCAAAAAATATTATACAGATCCAAAGGAAGCAAAATAGGAGAGTTTCTTCGTTCTCCTGAAAACCAGCAAAATTTTCTTAACGCATGTTGTCTCTTAGCCATCGATATATGAAGGAACTCCCAACTTCCTATTTATTTGATTTTTCCAGTAACACTAACTTAAATAAACTGGGTTTTAGGCAATATTTGGGGAACACGAAGAGTGATTGTCATGCTTCCTTAAAGAGATGAACTAACTCGTGTCAGGCAGAAAACATTATTTTGGAAGCTTATAGGTAATAATAATTATTACCTACATAAGAAATTGCTAAACTGATATGATAAAAATGACTCATGAACTAAAATATCCCATTCATACTACATGTACTATTTAAACTTGGTAAATACGGAATTACACGTTGGGGTAGGCAAGACTCGCAAGACCTATCAGTCGTGCGGGTGAGGTATACCCTGTGCGCCGCTCCATATTCAGCTTATTGGGACGTCCCACAGTAAGACTTGGGCGTCCTTAAGCGATTGATCTGGGGTAAAGTTGGACAACAATCAATAGAAAAAAACCACACACTAATTCGTTTTAGACCATTCTGAATCCAAATATGTGAAAAAAAACCATAGGTGAATGTGTGTGAGTGTGTGTGAAAAAATCTTGTGTACTCTGCCCAGCCCTTAGTTTTCAACCGATTTTCGTGGTTCTTTTTTATACGACGCGGAAATGTATCTAGTTGTGCACTTCTACGTCGCCGGGATTTCGCCTTTCAAGGGGGGGGGATAGGGGGGTTAATGCTAAAAAAAACATGCGTTTTCGGGCATAATCTTGTGTATGTACTTTACCTAAGCCCCAATATTCAACCGATTTCCGTGTTTCTTTTTTTTCGATTCAGAAATCTAAATCGCACACTATTTCACCAGTGTATAAAATATCAATTCCAACAACAAAACATCCAATTTTTCAATGTTTCGGTTCCGTTATAGCTTACTAATTGTACCCAAGCTTTGAAATTAAGGAAAAATTCAAAATTCTTATTTTACCTCCAAATTTTCATGAATTATTCTCTTCACCCCCATGTGATTTATAGTGGTGCCACCACAGTACCTGGACACCATAAACCGCATATTTTGGGTTTCTTCTTGAATACGGATGTGCACTTCGATAGATGGAAGTTCAAGGTTACGACGTATGTCCGCTTTGGTGCCAGATTGGCACCATCGGTCGTGGAGGGGGGGGGGGGGTGAACTCGAATTTGTTTGTTGGGTATCGTAGATCATGGATTTTAAAATGCTCTTCAAACTCGAGGCTCTCATGCCGCATTCTATCGTGGATAATGATGATGATGGGGGGGGGGGGGGGAGGACCACAATTTCTTGCCTAAAATACTATATAAATTATATTGAGTGAAACAGTTTTATCGCTTACCAATTGGTTTAAATTGACCTAATGCTTATCTAATGGGACGTCCCCTGGAATGCATGCATTACTTAACAATATGTTTAGAAATAGGAACTTAAGGTGACGAGGAAAAGAGGTTTGAGAGCAACCGTCTTTCCTCTTTGAACCACTACTGGCTGTAAAGCCTCCTCCTCTTCTTCGCCAACTTATAACTATAATCCCCATGTTTTCTTATAGACGTTTAGTTGGTGAAGTTCGGTTGGTAACAATTGTATATTGTTGGTTGTTTCAGCCTCCCTACATTCACCACGGTTCGGTAGTAGCTGGAGAGGGCCCAAATGATTTATATATGTTACCCTGAAGAAGCAGATGGTGGTATATTGACTCGGATGTGTGACGTATGAGATATTGCGAGTTAAGATATCCACCTTACCCTCGGATCTCCGGGAGGAGTTGTGCCGGTGAGGTACTCAGGTCACGTAGTTCGTAGGAGGGGATGGGAGGTGCCATGAGACAATAACATCACGGGCCTCGCCTGTCAACCTGGGGCATCGTTTTATTAGAAAATCGCTGACTTGCCTTTTTCGTTTCATCCACCCTCACACTTCTTTACAAACTCCTGCCCCGCGCTCTTTCACCTTTCTTCGGAACCGAAAGAAAAGAGAGGCTGCTGATCAAAGAACAATATCCCAGGTTTCATCCCTTCACCGTCGCGGGCTTCCAATCGTTGGAAGGTACGATTTTTTTGCACGCTTTGAACTTGGAATCTGATAAAACAGTCACGTAAAATCTCCATTGAAAGAAACAGTTTGAAATTACAGGACGAGATACCCATATTTATTTTCCTTCTTTGACATTTTGCTTCTTTATTAGAACTGCGACAGAGAATGGTACAGAATTGGTTAGCATGAAAATTCTTAATCATCAAAATTTCATAGTTATGAACAAGTTTTCTTTATGCTCTACTTCATAAAATTGATCATGAGTGGTTTACATGTTTCTCACGGTTGATAAATCAATATATTGCACCTTGAGAATAGCAGTGTAACAAGTCCAAAATATCCAGTTTTGAGTGAAACTTACAGGCAGATAGATCTCGACGAGCTCTACGAGGAAATAGTATCGTTACAAGTTTAGTGTCAATCGTTATCGCTTGGGAGCAGTAGTTACATTACTACCTGTGTCGAGGTGAGGGTGTCACACTAGCATAGCAGTGCGATAACACCTACTAGCCAATTACAGTCGAGGTGTCGGACATGAATGACACTTGGGTGCTGTTACATTTTTGAGTTGTAACGCTACTCTTCTAGTTGTAGTTTCCTGGATTACATAATTTCGGTTTATTATTTTCAATAATGAACCTTTGGAATCGAACAAGAAAACATTTTTTTTTAACCCCCCTCAAAATATTTTGACTTACGTTTCAAGGTAGCTAAAATCCAAAAATCAAATAAAAGTTTGGCCGTCCGTACGCCGTACGTGGCACTTTCCTCAGTTAGTATTGACCGATTTTGATGAAATTTGGTATATGGGCTCCATTTGGGGTCTAGTTGTGCCTCGAAGCATTTGGTTGATGTAGGTCACTTCTAAGGGTTGAAAAATAAGGGTTCAAAATTTGAAAACGCCTAGGTAACTCAAAAAAATTTTTACATAAATAAATATTGTTTTTCCATCAATTTAAGATAGTATTGAATTTTTAGAGACCACGCGGAGCTCTGAGGGACAAACCGTTCGCTCCCTACGAGAACTTAAGGGTTGGACTTACGATAAATCTGAAACACGAGTGTGAATCGCAAAATAGGCCTAATCTCCGTTCAAATTTTAGCTGACCGAAATGCGATAGATGTTTTTCTTAATGTTGGTAGGTGGTAACAATGGCAAAGCCGTGTTTTTTGTAGACGAGTGATCTGTATAGAAAAATTATAAACCTTTGTGTAATAATTTGCTGGTTTTTTTTAATTGTCGCACTACTCCCCTCAGAGTTGTCTTAGTACTCTCCTCAGTTTTTTTTCAAAATCTCTCCTCCTTTTTCTATATTTGAGGAAAAACTTCATTCAATTTTGTCCTACCGACTCTAGGTTTTTTATTTAGGAAAATAGCTGAACTCCTTATGTATCACTTTACACAAAAACAAAGAGTAAATAATTTTAAAAAATCACGATTTGGCGAACTATGTGCAATACGCGAAACTTGAAAGTCGTTTTCCCGAAATTGCAGATTTTTGGCTTGTCACAATGCTATTCTCAAGGTGCGAAATTTTCTAAACAGTAAAATAGTAAGACGGAAAGTAAGAAAAAATAACTTCTAAAAAGTAAAAGATTAAAGGGAAATCTTGGTTGAGAAAATTTGGTCTTGCCTCATACATTGTAAGTGTTTACTACATCATTATTTATTTTTTAAAATCTTTTGAAAAAAGAGCGCAACCGCAAGATGCCTTGGTGAGTTTAAGACTGGTGTCCTAAATCGAAAGCTTTATGAATATTTAGTTCAAGTTGATTGTAGGGAGACCACCCTCGGCACCTCATTTTGATGCGTTACGCCCGGCTCCCTCTCAAATTTCTATCCACGTCTACTTGGAAAACGGTTCGAGGGAAAAAGAAGGGAAAAAGGGACCAATGGGTAATTTATTCTCGCAGCAGCGTGGGAGGTGGTGGGGAGAGGGTTAAAAAACGTCTTGGGAGAGACAAATTGAGCGGGAGTGTGTGCTTGCTGCGAGCTCTCGGGCTAATTATGGCCGAGGAGTGGAGCTGAAAGGAATAGCAAACGATGCGAAGCCAGAGAGCCAATATCCAAGTCCATGGGTTCAACTAATAACTGTCCAACTCGAAGGCCCTGCCTTGTAAGAACGAGTAGAGAAAGAAGTAAGGGTGATGGTTAAAGCACTAGGGTGCAGAAGGTAGAGACAAGCGAAAAAAATTAACTTTTCCATTATCACTCACAATTAGTGGTTTACCTCCTCCTTATTAATTACCTTTTGGCAATTGTTTTTCAGTACTAGCAATATTCATGAGCAAGATTTTCTGTTTAAAAATGCATTCCACTATAATTGAATAGGTAACTATATTTTTCTTTCTGCTATTGTTGACACTACCAAGTCAGAAAATTCAGTCAATCCTTAACTACACGCGCCCTCTGCTGGAACAATTGTACACGCAGGACTGAGTCCCGCCCTGGTGTTTTTTGAACTTAGTATAATTCTGGAAGTCTCCAGTGCAATTCTAGTGCAACCCAGATAAAATCACTGGCTCTCAGATCCCGAACGACTATGCGAAAATTAATAATTTACATTAAATTGAAGCATAGGAGGTACAGAAAAAACTAAGCACATTCATAAAGCATAAATTACTAAGCGAATTTTCAAAGAAATTTTTTGCAATTTCTTTTAGACCGTTTTTTCTACACGATTCTTGGTTTTTTCGATTTTCAGTATACCAAAGGGTATGCTTCAGTATGCAAAGGGTATGCTTCGAGATGTTAGGAGTTACGTTCTACTAGTCGCCATGAACTCATAGGGTACACACACGGCTATTTTTGGTTACTCTATGGGACCTCTATGAGTTTCTGGAGACGAGTAAAACGTGAATATGGACTCCTGACATCTTCAAAGCACACCCTGAGCATTCAGTCTGTTGGTATGGCATAATGAAAATCGAAAAAACCCAGAATCGTGTGAAAAAACGTTCTAAAAGAAATTGCAACACTATTGTTCCTTTTCTTAATCATACATTCAACTGAAAGATTTCTTTGAAAATGCGCTCATTAATTCATGTTGCATGAATTGACTTTTTGAAACAAGCTTAACTGTAAGTTGACCATAAGGAACCAAAACCAGTGAAAGAGTTTTCATTCGGAAATGAACCCAAAATGTCGAGTTGTGGATTCAATATGAGTATCCAAAAGTATTCATTATTGAAACCAAGGTATTGAAGTTTGACGGAACTTCTTCAAAACTTTAATAATAGTTATCATAGAAGAGACCAATGAAACTTCACTAGTCAAATCTCAGTAAAATAAATCAAGGCGTTCTCAAACGGAGTTCATTAAAACCTCATTGATGACTCCTCAGCCCTTCTCCAAACACCTCACCCTCAGACATTCACCGATCCGGTGGAATCAAACTTGACGTCAAACGATGATGAAGAGGGGGGGTGGTGCTTGAGTCGAAATCGATGATGAACAACGGTTGAAGGGGTAAGGTTGCAGACTCCCCAGATAACTTAACCCAGTAATTAACTATTAGCAGATGTGGTGCCGTCCCATTCCGGACTTGAGTTTATCCAGCACTATCTGTCTCTTGGGTTTGATTGCGTACCACACTAGTGTCCTTAGCAGCCAATCCTCCTCCTCCACACCATTGTAGAACCCATCCTGACAATAATTAGCCAGTCGATTTGTCTGGTTCCTTATCAAATGGCCCATAGGGCAATTATTGTCGTCCAGCAATTAAAATGGACGTTCACGATTAAAAGAAGATCCATGGGCCGTTTACGCCTTTAATTGCCTAGAGGCCTCTTTCAGTTCGATTTCCGAAATTCTCCCTTCCCAATATCTAGAAGAGATTTACGTTTTTCCCGCAAGAAGTCGAAAGGAATACGGCCCGCCCGTCTCCGGGGTTCTTCCAAGGAAAAACAAGGGCTTCAATGTTGCGTACAGCGGTACTTAGCAGTAAAGTCGAGGGAATTTATTGATAGTTTGTCTCTCGTGCTCGCCAAATGGGAGTTACCACCCGCTACTCGACCGCTAGTTGGCAAACAACGTTACTTTTCTTTCACCCCCTAGATCCCTTTTTCCTTCTTTCAAGACTGCCTCGAGTCTCTTTTAGTCATCCAGAAACCTGGTTAAGTCCAGAAGCCTTGAATTTTCTAATTCAGTTCGTTCCATAAGAGAACTTAAGGGCTGAACTAACGATAAAGAAGAATCGCGAGCTCGAATCGAAAAAGAAGGAAATATTTACTGACCAAAATGAGTGATCTTTTTCGTTTTTGGGACGTCCCACAGTAGGACTTGGGCGTCCTTATGCGATTGATCTAGGGTAAAGTTGTACAATACTCAGCAGAAAAAATGTAACCACACACTAGGTAATCCGTTTTAGACCATTCTGAATCCAAATCCGCGATAGGTTTATGTCTCTCTCTCTCTCCCTCTTACGACCAGGTTAATGGGTGAACTTGTGGGAGAACCGAACAGAATGTATGTCAATGATAGTCTCACATACATGAACCGCAAATTGCTCCAATCCGCCAAGGAATACCGTAAACGGAATGGCTATAGTTTTGTTTGGGTAAGGAATGGGAGAATTTTTCTCAAGAAAACGGAAGCTGATCCGCCCATTCAAATCGTTTCTACGCAGACACTTCGCGATCTTGACAAGGCTAACATTACTCGTCGGATTACCAAGAATTGATGACTATTTACCGGAATTGCGGTTGAAGATTACGCGCAGGTTTATATACCGACTTTTATGGTCATATTTATGTACTCGTATAAAACTAGCGTCAAGAAGGTATATAATTATGTATTATAATATTTTGGATATCGTTATGATTTATTTATATGATATGAGGGTCTATTATTTTACTTTGCATTTGTTTTGTTGTGGCTGAATATTACGTGGAGATTTTACCGAAAGTTAGTGGCAGTCACCTTCTGAATCTGTTCTTTTACTTTTTACGTTAAATGGCATCAGTTAATGAGAACCTAGGAAAGCTCTCTGGCTCTAGTAAGAATTTGATTCGTCTTGCTCATGTGAACGCGGAGAGGTTGAACACATTGGAGTGAATTTTGTGAAATGTTTAGAGGTGATGTCGTTGACGTGATAGCTGTTTCGGAGACCTTTTTTAAACCGGAGCTTGCTTCGTTGTCTTTCATACTACCAAATTTTAGTTTGATTAGAAACGACCGCACAAAAAAAGAAGGCGGGGGGGGGGTGGCGCTATATATTAGTAATTCACTGAGTTTTCGTATTCTCCACAAGTCTCCATCTGCATATTCGCATGAGCCTGAATATTTGTTTGTAGAGTTGGAGTCTAAAAAACGTAAAATAGTTGTTGGTGTGGTTTACCGTCCCCCTAAAGCCAAAGCGTTGGACAAAGTGTTCAATATAGTGTCCAAGTTGGTTTCTCTTTCCTACGATTTGTATATTATGGGTGATTTTAATATTAATTTGGCAAGCGACAGCAAACTATCAGGTGATGGTTTCTATGAGAAATACCTATTACAACAATTGACTATGTTCAATATGGAATACCTACCTCTGTTGCCTACTCATCATACAAGTACATCAGCTACTCTTCTGGACCTTATTTTGGTAAATAATATGGCTAGGGTGACGTCTTTTGGTCAGATGGGCTCGCCAGGACTCTCGAGACATGACTTAATTTATTGTATTTTGAATATGAGAAGAAACAAATGTAAACAGCAATTTGTTGTGTACCGGGATAAGTCAGGTCTAGAAAAGGATGATTTTATAGAAAATGCTAGGAAAATTATCTGGCAGCCTGTGTATGACGCACTGGATATTGATTCTAAAGTAACAATATTTAATAAGCTTGTACCTTGGGACGATTTTTTCAATTACATTTTTTTCACAGACAAAAGTAATTAAGCAATTAACGGAAGGGTGTATTATTCTCTACTACTCTTGAGGTTTAATAAAATGTATAAACCATAATTTTGAAAAAAGTTTAAATACCATAAAACTTGATTTTTCAAAATGTCTATTTTGTCCCGAGGTACAAACAGTGTATGTACCTCGGGACACCCATGTTTGTACCTTGGGACAGAAGGATAAATTTAGAAGAAAACCACCTAAATTATTCGAAATATTTTATTTAAACATTAGTTATCGCAAAGGAGTTCAAACATAGACAAGTAGCAAAATTTGGTTACCTACTTTTACATTGCTATCACACAAATAGGATACTATCTTATCACAAACGGCATGTTCGGGATGAGTATTATTAAGTCAAACAAAGATGCTTCAAAGAATAATAAACTAAAAGGATCATTATTGGTAAATCTTGCTGCCTTTTCGACCATTGGCCTGTTGAATCATCAAAAATGTAGTGTGCACAGGAGTCGGAAAAACTGTTTATTGTTATTTTTCTACACTAGACCTCATTCTGAGAATTCACTTTGTATTTAATTTGTTACCAACCACGGCCTTTTAGCGTGAGAAGACCTTTTTCTATGATTTTTCAAAGTTTCGAATGTTTATGACGTTACAGTGGGCAGGGGGGGTCCTGCACTGGCGGGAGGGGCGCGTGGCGTCATAAACATTCGAAACTTTGAAAAATCATAGAAAAAGATCTACTCATCCAAAAAGAGAACGGCTGGTGTCAAAATTCTCAAGGTGAGGTCTACTTTTGATTAAAAATTTAAAAAAAATCAGGCGCATCTCCCATTGACTTTCGTTGACTTGGGATCAATCTCCTATCCTTTCGACTAAACTATATTAATTTACACTTCGGAATCAGAGCTCGCAACCACTGAGCTATGGAAGTGAATGGACAGAAATGCGAAGAGGTAGCTGATCACAACATCTCTCCCCTGTTGGGAAATCTTAGTTACTCCGTTACTTAGTCAGGGTGGTGAGGGCTCTTTAGCCGGCCTTATTCAACCCAGTGAGAACGCTATATTTTTTACTGGCTTCGGAGTTTTGTTATTATTATTTCTTCATGAACGGGGCGGGGCATCTGCTGACCTCAACGTTTGTCTGAATAAGCTGTGGCACGACTCGTGTCTTGGGGGGAGTTGTTTTGATGACAACACTAATTTATTAGTGTTCCCAGAGAATGCTGAGGAAACCATTCGGGTCTGTACGACTGCGCCACTTTGTTGAATCATCAAAGATTAACTTCCCTCGACCGAGGATCGATCTTCTATCGTTCCGACTAAACTATATTTACACTTCTGAGTCGGAGCTCGCTACCACTGAGCTAAGGAAGTAAATGGACAGAAATGTAAAGAGGTAGCTGATCACAACAGGCCCATCCACTGGCTGCTGATTCACTCCATCCTTTGATCGTGGCATCTGCACATGAATGGACCAACATCTTAACATGGTAGCTTAGGCCAAAACCGAACATAAATAACATAAAACGAAAAAATATTGTGTCCCAAGGTACAAACCTCAACGTGTCCCAAGGTACAAACATTTGACATTTTCCAAAAAATTTAATTATTGACATATCATGATATAATAACATTTTAAAAACATCAAAATCATAGAGATGAACCTTGAATTGAAAGAAAGCAGTTGCAAGTGGAAGAAATTCAAACTTATCTTTCTGTCAATTGATCGTGGTATGGAGCAAAGACAAAACTTTGGGACCGGTGATAACAAACAACGAATTTTCATCATCACATGGTCGGTGATAACAGAAAAAGGGGCACATACACGGTGTTGCCTTTACATCCAAAGATGATTGGAGCCCAGTCCAATTTTTTTTGTGCCTCTTTTCTAATTGATTTAAGCATTGTCCCGAGGTACAAGCGTCCCAAGGTACAAGCCTTTCCCCTACTTGACCTATATGATAAAAGTTGCCCCACGAAAAAGATTAAGTGTATACTCGGCCTCCGGCTCCGTGGATTTCCGATGGGATAAGTAGTATGATGAGGGTGAGGGATAAGAAATATAAATTATATAAAAAGGCTAGAACGGATGATAATTTGAGTGACTATAAGAAGGCTCGTAATAAAGTAAAGCAAATGTTGCGGAATGCAAGGAATAAAAATTTTACTGAACTCTTTTCTACGTCTAAGTCGCCTAAAGAATTTTGGAGAATTGTTAATTCTCAGGGTATTGGGCATACAAAACCTAAATTGGAAAATTTGCCGGTCAGTCTTGATGAAATTAATGATTTTTTTTGCGAGGTGAATGACTTGAACTTTGACTATAAAGAGACAGTGGACAAATATAATTCATTTCCCAGGCAATTTGATGAATTTGATTTCAATCCAATTACTGAACAGGATATCTTTAAGTCTATGTGCAATATAAACTCGGGTTGTGTGGGCTCGGATGGTATACCTATTGACGTACTAAAGCGACTAAAGGATATTGTGGTCCCGGTCCTATTGCATATCTACAATTTTTCGATTGAAATGTCTTCATACCCCGCTATTTGGAAGAATTCCCTAGTGGTGCCATTCCCTAAAATAAATAATCCGTTAAAGCCTAGTGATTTTAGGGCTATAAATAAACTGTGTGCAGCTGGCAAGATTTTCGATCGGGTTATATATGAAATGCTTACTGATAACAATAAAAAACAACAGATTATTGATCAAAAACAGTCTGCCTATCGGTTGGGTTATAGCACTGAATCTGCTCTTATATGCGTACTTGATGACTTCAGAAGGAGTATGGATAATGGTAAGGTGACCGTTTTGGTCCAGATCGACTACTCCCGTGCATTTGATCGTGTTAACCATGAGATTTTGCTTGCAATTTTTAGAGCATTTAATTTTAACACTAGGGTGGTGACATGGTTTGAGTCATTTTTGGAGGATCGTTGTCAATGCGTGTAGACACGGAGGGGACAAAATCTCAGAATAGGAAAATCGTAAAAGGTGTGCCACAGGGGTCAGTATTATCTGCTTTGATTTTTAGCATGTATATCAATAACTTGCCTAGGGTTTTGCACAGTAGTAATTATCATTTATATGCTGACGATGTCCAGCTGTATGTCGAAACATCAATTGAAAACGTTAGGGAAGCAATAGCAGCACTTAATGCCGATATCGTTAGGTTGAGTGATTGGTCCCAAATGCATGGGCTGGATGTTAATCCGTCTAAATGTAAGGCCATTATCATTGGCTCGGATCGAAGAATCAGTCAACTGGATGGATTGGTAGATCTTGATATTATTAGACTTGGGAGCAACATAATTGATTATGAACATGAAGTTAAGAGTCTAGGTATATTGATTGATAAGACGTTAAATTGGAATCGACAAATAACCTTGCTATGCAGTAAGGTGTTTGGTAGTTTACGACAACTTAAGCTTTTTGCCAACAATTTCCCCATTGAAGTGAGAATTAAATTGGTTCAGGCTCTAATTTTGCCTCTTTTTGATTACGCTTGTTTGGCCTATTGTGATCTCACATCTGAAAAGATAAATATGTTACAGCGGGCACAGAATGCAACAATTCGCTTCATTTTCAAATTGTCTTTGGACGAACATGTGACAAGCTATTACACTCGACTAAAATGGTTGAAAATTGAAGAACGGCGCGAGCTAGCTTTAGGTACAATGATGTTTAAGTTGATTAAATTCAATAACCCGGTTTATCTTAGCCGGAATTTTGTGAAGAGAACCCAAGTTCATTGTATACCAACGCGATCTGCACAAAACACACTGCAATTACCTTCGCATAAGACCAAATTTTATGGAAAATCATTCTTAGTGTTAGGAATTAAATTTTATAACGAGAATAAAATGTTGTTCTGCACTGATCAGTCTGTAGCTACTTTCAAAAAAATTCTAAAAGATAGACTTTTAGCAAGGTACGTTCATTGATTAATTAACAGTTAAGTACCTAAGTTACAACTGTCATTTTAACTCAATATCTATTTCATTGTATTTCTTGTAAAACCTGACTCAAATTAATGTAATTATCTTATGTCTTCTGTATGTATTGGAAGAGAGGGCCTTATGGCCCTAAATATGTACAGATTGTTTAATAAACGAAGTCAATCAATCAATCAATCTCTCTTTGTATGTGTGTGTGTGTGACAAAATCTTGCGTCGTCTGCCCAGGCCTTAGTTCTCAACCGATTTTCGTGGTTATTTTTTTGTTCGATGCGGAAAACTATCTAGTTGTGCACTACGTTGCCGGAATTTCGAATTTTACGTTTTAAGGGGAGGGGGGGAGTAATGTTTAAAAACGTGCGTTTTCGTGCATAATCTTGCGTACTCCGATTTGCGCGTTTCTTTTTTTTTTGTTCTACTCAGATAACTTCTTAGTTGCACACTGTCACCAAAGTATCGAAATTAGCATGGAAGGGGGCAAGTGGGGGGATAATATTCACAAAATATCCGATTTTTCAATATTTCGGTTCCTTTATAGCTCATAATTGTACCCAATCTTTGAAATTGAGGAAAAATTCTCATTATACTTCCGAATGTCCATGAATTATTCTCTGCTAACTAATAGTGGTGCCACCATGGTGCCACGACACCGTAAACGGCGTATTACGTGGTTGTTTTTTTGTGTTTCAACTTAATCAGGATGTGAGTTTCTACAGACTGCTTACCAAAACTGATAGATGAAAGTTCAACTTTACGACGTATTACCGCTTTGGGGCCAGATTGGCACCATTGGTCGTGGGAGGGGGGGGGGGGGTGAACTCGAATTCGCATGTTGGGTATCATAGATCATGGATTTAAAATTCGAGGCTCACACGCTGCCAAAAATGTCATGTTTGATAAGGGTGTGAGGGGGAGGGAGGACCACTATTTCTTGCCTAACATACTTACTAAATTACATTCAGTAAAACTGTTTTATTGCTTACCAACAGGTTTAAATTGGCCTAATGCTTATTCAATGGGTCGTCCCATGGAATCATGGAATGCATGCATTTTGCATTACTTAACATTTCGAATTGTACTTGTACTCAGTTTTGCGTCCTTAGCAACCAGTATTCAAGTTTCCTAATAAACACAACTCCCTATTTTTTTGAGTCGAGTGTGGAGCATTTATTTTTTCCAAATAAACTTGATTGTGAAGTAGGTACGTAGTAGGTAGGTAGTCCAATGGTTGGTAGGAAAAAAGTGACAATCACAAAGCTTTGTTCTTTACTTTGTTCTACAAAAAATAATAAACCTTTGTGAAATAATTTTCAGCGTTTTTTTCGATCCCGAATCAAGTGGTGGTATCCATTACATGCTCATCTTATGGGTGTTGGGTAGCTCGAGTCGAACTAAGAATGTTTACAAAATTTTGTTTAACTACCTAATTTAAATCGCCTCATAAGGATGGAAAAAGAGCATCTTTTCGCTAAAAGGAAACGAATTTGTGCCACAATTTATTGGCGTTCCACAAAACCTGATTTTGGTGCAATCGTGGGGTTACGCAATATTGTGAGCATTCAAAAAGTCAAGTGAGGTGTCAAAAATTCATGCAATTTTACGTAAAATTTTAACCTTCAGTAAAAAACGCTGCAAATTATTATTTGATTCGTGGTTGCATGGTTGCAAAGGATGCACAACTGAGTGAAATTAAACTGTAATATAGAAGAAAGAAAAATGAGCGCATTTGATCAACGGAACTTTGAACCGACGTTTGGCTTACTTTCGTCAGTGAACATTTTTTCGTTCGTTTCTACTTCAAGTCCTTGTACGGAGTGTACGGTAGGTCCTACCTGCTGTGGGTGGTCTCATTCGATTAAAAAAATCCAATGCTATTTTAAATTGATGAATAAACAATATCAACAAACGAAATCAGTAACTTGAGCTAATATAATAATTTATTATAGATGGAGGTTGCGAGAGATGATTTATTGGTTCAATCACATCGAGTACGTAATGGTAAAAAATTGGTAGGATATAGATATCGATTAAAGCAAAAAACTCTGATGAGTAGTCGGTAGAGATTAGTGGAGATTGATGGATTGTCGATTCACTCAAGTCAACATCTCAGCCAGTAATGTTCTATGTTGATTCAATTTTCGGTAATCTGGTGGATTACCTACGTCGAGGTAGCCGAGAGTTGATAGCGCATTCATGTACTTGCCGTTTTTGAACACGGATTTTGGAGTGCACTGGGACCACTTACTTAGTTGATTTTGTACTTTTGGATTGTACCCATGTAAAATTGCTGCATCCATCTCGTCGAAAAAAGCAGAGTCTCTTGCATCAAAGTGGCGGGGAAAAGGTATTTTCAAAAAATTCAGAATTCTTTGCAAGGTGTGAACTGGATACATCAAAAGGTGTTCGTAATACACAACCAAGCAGAGTCTGCCGACAAACAGACAACCTCGGAGCATATGACGCGTTCGTTCGTTCCAAGCTAGCAAATGTTCTTCGTACAAGGTTGAATTGAATTCTGTGGAAGTGTGATTGGATGGCATCTTGGAGTGAGCTACAGCTCGACCATCCCTTACCACCATCACGAATCGAGATTGAGGAAACATGCGACGAAGATGGTGTGCTTCTCGAACTGAATAGTAGTCAACATTACACAAATGATCAGTTGGTTTTACTTGTCGTGTGAAAACTTCAAAAATAAATGCAGCAATAGCATTATTAAGAACCTTTGGTCCTACTCCCCCCAATTCTAATCTTGAACGCTCTCTTTTGGTCGACATACATTTCTCCCTCATTGCCAGCACGTGGAAAATCAATTTGATTTCATGGCCACACGCTATGTTCCAATGGCTGTTGAGTAACTTCCTGAGATACGAGGCGCCGGAATAAACATCGACGCTGCTGATGAAAATGAAAGGCGAGGATTTGTTGAACTGGTATACTTTGTTGTCTGGGCCAACCGCTAGGTTCGTGAATGAGTCAAATGAGATATTTAACCGACTGTACATTTCTATGAGATTTTGTTGCTTCTCGGTGTATTCAGGGGGCGCACAGCGATTAACGGAAATGTACAGAATAACTGGTAGGACTAGAAAAAAGCAAATTAAAATGTCCGAAATATGTTTTTCATATCGACGTATTCGTAGCGTCAGTCGTTTGAAGAAAGCGGAATGATTAAAAAACATTATGTAGCTACCAAAGTCCATAGTTAGCTACCAAAGTCCATAGTTCCAAAACTCACAATTGAACTCGTTGTTGAGGGTCAACTGATCGTATAAATCCTCAGCAATCATGAAAAGTCTGAAGTGCGGACTACAGTTTTATGTGTAGAGTGCACTACATTACCACAGTGGAACTTCTTTGGTTGATGCACAAAGCACTTTTAAATCAAGCCATGATGCACAGTGACATAAAATAATACAAAATTAAGTTAAGAATTGATTATGAAAACTGAACAGTGAACAGTAAACGTGAACGAGTGGCTGTCTCCTGTCTCGTATCTACTGGTTTTAGCATTTAACTGATTAAGTTACCGAGGAAACAGCGAAATCTCTACACTCGACTGTAGTTGCTTTTCTCGACCAAACTCTCGTTTTGAATTGAAGACGTGAAGACTCCAATACTCTAGATAGAGCATCATGTTCATTCTTCCAGTGGCGTTGAGTTCGAGACAGTTTTGTTCCAAACATATCAACCGCTCACGCATTTCCTCAGATGTAGAAGTGAAGTTTCTGATGTAGAAGTGAACATCGCTTCGTCGCTCCAGAAAGAGGATGTCACATTCATTGGGTACAGGGGGTGGCTTCCAGTAAACGATTCGTACAGTCTACTTTTGAAAATCCAGACAACCTTCCTACATCCAAAAACCCACGAATGGCCTGTTTTGTGTTAAGAAACCTTAGTAACATTGGCGGTCTGAGCTTTAGGACGACATCTGGTGTTGCTGTAATCAAATCCAAAAAACTCTAAAACCATATTTTTCCGTCAAGCCTTCTCAATTATTTGCAATGTTTGGGTTCCATGTCTGTCGATGATAACTCCTCTTTTTCTGAAAAAAATTACAACTCTGTATTGATGATATTCTTTGGAATTGAGCAAGAAACCTCTGTTACATGGTATCTATCAAGATACTCCTATTTCATCAGATTCTGACAGATCCATTTTGCTCCAATTGAAAGAATGTTGGCGGCTGGCTTCAAAATTTTTGCAAAGGGTCATGATTGAACCTGTAAAATACAAGTTGCTTGTTCACTTGTCCACTGTAAATATCTGCATATTATTACCCTGAAGTAAGGAGTTCTTGAAGCCGCTGAGAAAAACATTTTGCCAAGTTTGGGAAGTTAGTTTTTTCACAATATGGTAGCCGATCGAACCTAGTTCAGCCCTTGGATTCAACAATGAATTGAAATGGTTAAACCATGTATTACCATCAATATAGGGATCCTAGTATTCATTTGAAGTTGATGCCAGACTCAAAATTTTCCCGATCACCCTGTAAAACCTTTTCTCCTTGCGCAAAGTTGTTTGTAGTCTCTGTTAGCCGCCACATACATTTTCCTTACTAGATTCGATTTATTATGTATTTTATTATCCAGAAGCCCTGCATCTTGCTTTAACATATTCTTTGTCAAATCACAGTTGTCTGATTGGAAATTTGAAACAATTAATTTTTTTAAATCACTTACAGGCTTACTTATCTTTTCCTTCACTTAGAATGCACTTGGCTTTTCCATAAATATCAACTGCATTGTGAGGAACTGACCCTAATTTTCCAAGTTTTTCATTAATAACCTTCTTATTGATGTCCAACCACATTAATCCAGGTAGTAGTTACAGAATATCACTAATTTCGTCTTAAGGTCTATCATTAATAGTCAGTACAATAGGCACATATATGATCGGACTAAGTATATCCCGGACAGGACTTAGAAATCAATTGATTGGTCCATAATATTCAAAGAAACCCCTCAGTTTCTTTAACTGACGGTCCTCAGGCTCCAACATAAGTTTATTCTCCCAAACTGTCAGAAACCGAACGCTCATTCATTATTATCAACCCCATATCACTCAGTTAATATGAAACTCACACACAAACTAACGCACTTTCACAATTACTCTCCACAGAATTCTCACTTGTCCATTGTGACGGAACAATGGCCGAATTTCCTTCCACTAATTCATCCGGAATATTAATCGGACCACGATTTTTTAGTAGTTATATTCGAAAAAAGGATTGCCTACAGACAGGGTAATACAGTTTTTAAAAAAGCTTTGATAAACAAATTTGTGTGGTCATTTTTATGCTAGAGGATCCTATTTTTTTCTAATTCAACTTGCTACACGTGAGAATAATCAAAGAAATATATATATATTTTTTGGACCAGCAGAGAGGCGGTGATTTTAGGAGAATTAGTGTTTGATTACTATTATGAAGTTGTATTTGAGGGCTGAGTGCTGTGTATGTGTTGGTACGTTCGAGAGAAACCTGTGTCCGAAGGGCTTTTTGGGAAGAGTCAAGGCCCTTCGACACCATAATACAATTCTCTCGATTGAAGAAACTGATGGGGGAGAAAAGGAAACGCCTTAACCCTCTCACCCCTCTTACACTCTCTTTCTCCTTCCCTTCGGAATGGGAATGAGATCCCCTGTTTTTTATTCCTTGGAGTTCTTGACTGTTGTCAGGGGACTTTACATGCCTTTAATAGGTTCCCTGCGCCCTCCTCTGGCCTTGAAGGAAACTCCTACTCTATCGTGATGCACTGGATTGGCAGGCGAGGATAAGAGCCTTTTTCGTCCCTCGTTTGCACATCTCTTGGTGTCCAAATCTCGCTATCGAGCAATGTACCCCATACGTTAGTCCGTCGTTGTAAATAACGTCAGGAAAGAAACATCTTCTTTAGGGCTTCACTTTGCAATTTTGGTGAACTTCAACTAATGGCAAGATTTTGATGACATTTTCAAGGTTGATGCGGGTTTGCTTAGACCGTCTTATGGATTTTGTCTACTTTGGTCAACAATCGTGTGCGTTTACTCAAACATGATTTTAGTTAAATTCCCATTTCTCACGATCAGACGGCTTGAGTTTGCTCAAAATTGGAGAGAAGTCTGGGGCTGTGCTCCAGGAGAATACACATTTATATCGTCATGGTCCGATCAGTAAGAGCCATGAAAAATCATTAACATGATAGCGGACGATTTCATAATCGTGTTGTTGTTTGTTGACAGAAAACCAGCAACAAAATTACGAACATCAAATTTAATAAGGAGGGATTTATCAATTATTATAATGATTAATGATCAGCATTCTTACATAAACTCACATCCTATGTAACAAAGCTATACTGCCTGCCCTCCATGGCAGACTCTTCTTCAGGAATTATGCGGATTGAAGTTTAGATGGTTCCCTATGAAAATCATGGCCGTGCGCAAACGTGTATATCCTTGTCAAGGCCATAACTTCTACATTTGCAATCCGATTTTGAAGAAATTTTCAAGAATCACGAATTTTCATTATCTGACATAATGCTATTTACCTTTCCTATCCTTCCTATTCATTGAACATAGATTTTAATACGCAAAAATAGGGAGAAATGATGGAAAATGTATGTGCGGTACAGAGTACTAGTGTTAGTGTAGTTCTAGTGTTTTCCGGGGAAATCTTTCATCATTCGTGGGCCCATAAAAATACTGAATATCCATACTATTCTATTTGAGGAAGTTTTAATGCCCACCCCATTTTGGAGATATTTTTCTTATTGTGTCAATGGTGCTTATCTAAAATCCGTACGACTGGAAATGTTCGTTATTTATATGTATCGGATATTTAGATGTTATTTATATGACACAAAATATGGTGTTTTGCTTGAGCCGCAAACCTCCATTCCAGGAATTTATTATATGTGATATAAGTGTAAGAATGACGTGACAGGTTGCGTAATATTCAGGACAGGACGGCATCATTATCAAGATTCAGTTGAAAAGCTCTCATTGGTTATGCATAGGAAACCAACCCTGCTCCTCTGCATCATCTCCTTTGTACTGAGCTGCCTTCAACGCCAGTTCCCTCCTCCACCTTATCCTTCTATTTCATCCTCCCCTCATCCTCTTGTTAAGGGACTTTGCGGAAGGTGACGTGCTCAGATTGAGAAAAGAAGCCCCAACGTTCGCTTCAAGTCCTCTCTCTCTCTCAAAGAGAAGCCAGGAGGGTAACAACTTTATATCTGTCTATCCACTTCCTCTCTCTGAAACTCTCTGTCCAAACTTGGGGAATGAAATTTGCTTCACCCCGTCTTTGCCCCGCCCCCACCCTAAGAAATAGGTACATAAGGTGTTTGACCCTCCTCTCCTGTTTGTGGATTCAATGTGACTCGCCAACTTTTGGCTCGCCTCCTTCCTTTGATCTAAACCACCGCCGTTTCATGTGTAACTTTGTTGGTGGATGAATGTACTCCTTTTTTTACTATCCCAGGTAGAAAGGTACATGACAAAATAGGAGGACGCTGGTTGCTTAATATTCTACGAGATTGAAGAACGAGTCTTGCATGCTTAAAAAAAGCTACAAATTACTACACTACGGTTTATAACTTTTCTACTACATAGAACACACATCTGCAGAGTAAACAGTTTTACTTCATTGTACTAAACCATTTTTCAGACATTAAATCGAAAAGGTAGCTAAAAACAATATAATAAATTACCGTAAGAGGATCACTTTCTGCTTTCTCCATCCTCACTATCGAAGTTCAGAAAGCTGTGAATTCATCGACAAACTAAGTCAAATTAGACCAACAGAATTCTAGTTCGCAACAATCATCCGATTTCGATTAAATTTTCTGAGTTTGTGTGACTTGGAGTCTAAAATTTAGACAATTAAGTCTATTATTTAGACAAAATTTAGAAAATTATTTAATAATTTTCTATTAGGTGCAGGACTCTTTTGATAGCAGCTTCTGAAAATGCACTCACGTAAAATCAGTGGAATACGCATAACTCCGCATGTTTCGGCGAGGGTTAGACACAAGTAAGTTATATAGAGTTCTAAAACATCCAATTAGTTGTGAAAAATTAAATAAAAAATTTATTTAGAAACGTTAGGGTCACATCAATTTTCGACATAGTCACCTGCCCGTTCTAAAAATGTTTGGTGGAGAAGTCCGAGTTTTTTGATGCTACTGGATTTACCATTGCGGGCCTTTCTCCCAAGCTAGGACTTCATCGGGCACAAACTTTTGAAATGTTAAGATCTTCATGATCCTCAAGACAGTTAAGCAGCAAATGTCAATGTTCGAGGGTAAGAGAGCACAAATTTCGTCGACTGTACGTCTTCGATCTTCGATTAGAATGCGCTCAACTGCATCAGTGTTCCCCTTCTCTCTTCAACAAAGATCTTAGGCGTACAGTCGATGAAATCTGTGCTCTCTTACTCTTGAATATTGAAGATTTACCCTTGATCATTAAAGTAGATCTTAAGCTTTTCGAAGTTTATACACGATGAGTTCCCCGCTTGCTCTTGGAAGAAGAGAAAAGTAGAGGTGTGGCGCAGGGAGAAAGGCACGCAGTGGTAAAACCAGTAGTATCAAAAAGCTTAGTCTTTGTTCCAAAAATGTTTAGAATGGGCTGATTAATATATCGAAAAGTGGTGTGATCTTGACGTAAGTAAATATACTTTTAATTTGATTTTTCTGAATTAATTAGATTTTTAAGAACTCTATTGAACTTACTCTTGGTCTAAACCTCCTATTTGATTTAGACACATTTTTATTCAGTCCTTGAACAGGTTAAGGTCACTATCAATTCCAAGGCCTAGGGATAGATCTACGCACGCGCAGTTGTGAATTCCTATCAACTTTAACCGTTTCGATCAGATTCCAAATAAATGTTCATGAATTGCTTGGTTGGGACGTTAAATAATAAATTGTGATCAGATCGTTGGTCACTACATACTCATAGGCATCCGTAAAATCATTGTAATAAGCCTATAATATGTCTTAATTTAATTTGGAAAGTACTTGGGGATTGATAACATCATACATCCGTCTAATGGATCTGAGGTAGATAAGTGGCCATTTCATTTGCCAGGATTTTTTTTTCATCCGGTTTCCGGTAGATATAGGTCAGAGTGCATTATTCCCAACTCTCCTCTTACACATTAATTTTTGATGACAATAGCTTTGATTTTGATCCGATTAGGCATTTCCCATCAAATTTTATACCTCGGTCACATGATTTCCAAATCCATTTTCGACATATTTTTAATGACATCTGATATTTGTTGAAATTACTAAAATGTATTCTTGTTCGAAGTTTCTTGGCGGAAAAGTTCGTATTTTTCTTGCGTAAGTTAAACTTGAGATATTGCTTGAAAGTGTATAGTGTCGTCTTGTGTTGAATCGTTTAGAGGGATTGCCAGTACGGACGGTACATACCCCTTTCATTTACTTCCCCCTCCTTATCTCTCAAGAGGTTATATTCAACTACTCATTTGTATTAGAATTCACTGAGTAGTTCCTGCCACCACCATTCCCTCTTTTATGCAAATGCATTAGAAAATAGGCTTTAACGAGTAATTATGGAAGCTTATTGAGGTGGTTTTGTGGAGTGGGAAATTGCGGTGGTCTAAGCAGAACCGAGGGGTTAAAATGGAAGTCAAGTCGATTAGAGGGGCATGCGATGAGGAATTCGCTAAGGAATTCTGGCTATTGTCAGACCCATTCATCCGCTCCGGGCATTCTTAATAAGGGAGATATTGGAGTCGTGATCCCCACTTCCTCCCTCCTGCTCGCCCTTCCTCGGGACAACCCTCCGATTAGGTGTCTGCGCACAGCTAGATCGCCTTTTTATATGGTAATCCTCCGGAGGAAAGCACGAAAAAGGGTTCGGCGGTGGGTCACTGGGAGGATCATTGTATTTGAAACACGTTTTCGCTTCCCATCTATGCCGAAGAGTTACTAAATTTATACGAGAGGGAGAAATGAACCTTTTTCTTCGGAGATAGTTTGACCGGAGCTTTGGGACTTCAGAGATCATCGTATTTTCCAAAGCCCACATATTCCCGATGTCAAGGCTCAGTCCAGGCTCAAAAAACCCGACTTCCTCATCAACGAAGGTCGAAGGTCCTGTCAAAGTTTCTTAACTAGTTACCGATTCATTTGGCGAGCTTTCGAAGAAATCGAAACTATCACAATGGGTTCAAAATTTCTGGAACCAATTATGATGAAAGAATATCCCCAAAAACATTCCATATTAAAGAGTTTTAGCGAAATTCAATGAAAATGATTTTTTACCCCTCCCCTTCAAAATTTGTTGGTTTACGTTTCAAGGTACGTAGAATCCAAATATCGGATAAAAACGCTGCAAATTATTACACAAAGGTTTATTATTTTCCTATTTATAGAAAATTCTATATTAAATATAGAATTTTCTATTATAATATTATATATTATATATTATAATATAGAAAATATTATTATATATATTATATATTATATATTATAATATAGAAAATTTTTCTATATTATAATATAGAATGTCTATATGATCTATATTATAAGTCTATGATCTATACTATAGATCACTCGTCTGCAATGTCACCAACCAACCAACATGAAGAAAAACATCGATCGCATTTTGGTCAGCTAAAATTTGAACGGAGATTATGCCTTTCTTGCGATTGACACTCGTGTTTCTGATTTATCGTAATTCCAACCCTCAAATTCTCGTAGGGAACGAACAATTTGTCCTACAATGCTCCGGATTGTCTCAAAACATTCTAAAAATTCTTAAATTGATGGAAAAAAATACCTTTATATCAAAATTTTTTGAGTTAGGGCATTTTCAAAATTGCATTTTAGTATCTCATTTTTAGAATTTTTAGAGACCATGCGGAGCCCTGAAGGGCAAACCGTTCGCTCCCTACGCGAACTTAAGATAAATCAACACGAGTGTGAATCGCAAAAGAGGCCTAATTCTCCGTTCCTAATCTCGTTTTAGCTAACCCAATTGCGATCGGATTCATGTTGGTTGGTGGTGACAATGGCAAAACAGTGTTCTTTGCAGACGATTGATCTATATAGAAATATAATAAACCTTTGTGTAATAATTCGCAGCGTTTTTTCTTTCTTTATGAAATGTATAAATATCAGAGTATAGATATAATAATATTTGTATCACTTCGGACAATACTTCATGCAATCTCAGTCTACAGCCTTCTCTGCCTCTAAAAGGATCCCCAGACACACCCTGTTGTGAATTAGGGGGTTACCGGCGGAAACCAAGTTTTTCATTCAGGAGAAAGGACTTCAGAAAATGGAGCAAATCTGGAAGCAACATTCTTTCAAATGTCTTGGCTAACAGGAAAAGCACGCTGATCGTATAGTTTTTGGTATAGTTTGATAGTATAGTTTTTGGTATAGTTTGATAGTATAGTTTTTGATAACGCCAGAGGATTTACCTATTTTCATGACCAAAAGTACAAGTTTCCCTTACTAAGCAAATAGATGAGTCTAAGAATGACATTATATGTGTAAGTCAAGGATTGTACTTGTGCTTTTCAGAAATGCACTATTGTTACGGTATGTGGTGTTCGGATGTTACCGAGGGTTTCAGTGGATTTAGGAACATGCTATTTATTGTGCTCCACTCAAGGAAGGCATTTTAGTTTGAAGTCATCATGCGATGAGACTCGACGAGTCAATTACAAGTAATCAGCGAATATTAGGCACTGGAAATCACCTAGAACAGTATTGAAATCATTTAGAATAACAAAAACCTTAATCCTGGGAATCCAAAAACTTTGGGAACCCTGAGGCACGACCGATATGCTTGGATAGGGCTAGAAAGAAAGTTATTCAGCCGCACTCCTTGGTGTCTAAAGGTAGGTTTACTAGCAAACCAACTTAGGAGAGTTCCGAAGGCACTCAAAGATTCAAGCTGGTCAAAACAAGAACAAGTCGGATAGAGTCACATTTCGATGACATGTGGCACTGTGCGATTCCCCCAGAGCAACGCACGGATTTAACAAGCCTGTTTGTTAACGATTTCATAGCTGAAAGCGATACTCACCCTTTACTCCGCAGGAAATGAGTTCCAAAGACCCGCGTGGAAATAGGAAAGAAGGGGTGGTATTATGTGAAGTTAGTAGGAAAAAAAACTTTTTTATTCCAAGTTTTACGATGCGATCAGAACTCCTGCGGCTGAACTTGGGGCGCTGGAATTTCTACGTTAGAAAACCGCGAAGTAATAAAAACCATAAAAAGAAATATACTGCCGATGATAAAAACTGGGAAGGAAACAATGAATGTCGCCGGTTTAGTGGAAGGTCGCCACTTTCTTTCATCTTGCGGTTGCAATCCGTGAAATAAATTTAGAGAACTTCTATGCTGTAGTAATAGGATTGGCAAACGCAGGAGTATGAGCCTGATAGGATTTTATACACGAATTAGCTTTTGAATGCAGCCGACCGGGATTAGCAAGTTCTTTTTATTTCACACATGTTGGTTTTGTGGCCTCCACATCCTCATTATTATTCTCTCTGAACGAGGGGTCAGAAGAGTCGAAGATAAAATTAACAGGCAAAGCAAGTCAAGTTATTTTAATTTGATAGACTTTGAGATTTAGGGCTTGTTACGGAGCTGACTGAGTGAGAATTATGAGTCATTTATGGTCGTTGATACATTATTTTTGTCATGATTAAGGTGACCAGATTTTTGGATCCTCAAAGACAAAAACGTCTGTCAGGCGTGTGTGGCACATAGCTTTCTTGTATCCGTAACATTATTAGGAATGTTGTTCATCAACTACCAACTACTCAACTAAGTTAAGACAAAATTGGAATTTATGGGTGACTCTCCACACCTTGCATCAACAATTTGTCGGAATCAAAATACATTACTATGGTGGTCATGGATATGCCAAGGAATTTATATGTAGATACAACCTTTAGAAAGAAAACTATCACAATTAGTAGGTACATTTATCTTCAACGTCCACCGATCCACCAGATGGGACAAAATAGAGGAAAGTTTGCTACAACTTAGATACCATTTACTTCTTTCCTCGCTTGTCGTTTTTTTTTCACATAGTGATTTGTCGGAGGGGAATCTGTTACAATGATAGACAGAATTACGGTTTCATTGGAGTTGGTATCATTGTAGAAAAAGTTTTTTTTTGATTCGAAAGCGAAAAATTATACTTTCCTACATCATTTCGTTAACAAGCCTGAGATACAAGTGTCTCCCCACTATATAATATTGAAGACATTTTCTATTACTTCTACTCCAGACATTAAACATGATGGTTATGTCTATACGAGGAAGATAGGCCCGTCGTAAAGGATGTAACAGGGAGCGTACTTTTAGGGCCCCTCGGGGTCGCTCGCAATAATTCGGCCAGCCCTTCAAGGCTATAAAGCTATGATATATATCTTACAAGTGTACTTTTATGTTCGCAGTATACTACTACTTGGCAGCTTTAAAAGAACTATAAAAGTCTGCGGAACGAAGGGCAACTGAGTCTCGTATAGAGGGATTCAATGATTCAATGATTCTAATTTATTGTGCTAGAGAGTACCAAAATGACTATATTTATTATAGATTAGACTTGATGGTTTCCCGATGCAAGGGCCTACCTGTATGTAGACACTTATCAGGTGGTGTGTACTTATTTTGAGCATTTACCAAACACCGTTGCGCAATTATAACACACATACATCAGATCACACCTGTGTTTTTTTCACTAATAATTTTTGGTTTCTGCAGAAACGGATTTTGCTTCCGAGTTGACCGAGGTAGCGGAAACATGGTTTTCACTTTTCAAAATACACATAACTTACATTTTTCCATCGGAATTCGTTAGAGAGTGCGTGGTTTGGCGTGTAGATGGTCCCATATGATTGTAGTGGAAGGTATTCAAAAATTGATGTTTTGAAATTAGCTTATACGCATCGGATCATCTGTACAGTCAGATAGCGTATACGAGGAAGCTATGTGCCAAACCAACTTGGTTAACGCGTTTTGAATGGTTTTTTTAATGGGCATGAAACCTCCCTGCTAAGAGCTTCTGAAAAGTCGTTGTTGAGACGAACATTTTGAAATACGTACCTACCAATGAGAAACTCTACTTTCAACGGTATAACATGCAAAAGGTTTCGATGAGATAAGAAAAACTCGTACTAGTCAGAAATGTAATGTGGAAATCAAAGTGATCATTTCAGTTGCTAGAAACAATCTTCTGCAAGTAAATGGATTTTATCCACAATTCGGGCGTTGATACGTTTATCCAGGCGGTTTCGTCATTCGCTGGGTAGTAGTAGTGATTTTTCCAGCGCCGGAGGACACGCCAAGAAGAACCCCCAAGATGTAAACGGAAACTAGGAAAATCGTGTAGAACTTCATATTGATGCAGTAAACAGATAGCTACTGAATAGCTTAACATCGATCTGAATATTTATATAAAAATATTGGTTCATAAAAAAAAAATTACGAGCACACGAGATTTTAGGTTTATCTTTCAACAATACCGGTGTATTTTATTGTTAGTCATATAAACGCGGTGGATTCTCAGAATTCCTGTGCTCGAAAAAACTATATTTTTACAAGGTCAATGAGACATGAATTGACTAGGTTTCAAAAAAGTGCTCATTTGTTTTACATAAGTAATTGAACAAATAATCACCAATTTAGCCAACTTAGGGATGTACGAATATTATAAATGAACTAGCTGAAAAGCAACAAAATTATAATTATATAAACACGAGATTTACTAAAGTGGAAAAAATTATGATGTCACGGCCTGGAATCGAACCCGAGTTTCCCAGACGATCGGCGATATACACGTACGGTTGGGTTTTCATGTATTATTATTTTTATGGGGGTTAATATTATTATTAATTATTATTATGTTATTATTATTATTGGGTTTTTATTTTAAGTATTATTATTATTTTAGTTTATTATGAATTTCGTGAAGAAAATGTACAGTAAAATTTGACCATAATGAACAAATTTTCCAAATGAAAATTTTCTTCTGGGTAGTATGACTATAAATATGTGCAAATTATGGAGATTATAGTAGGTACCTACTATGAATACGACTTTTCGGGATGAAGGTATCAGCTGTGCCGAAGCACCATACGAGCAATTTTTCGGGATGGAAGTTTGTATCGAGTAATATGAGCTTATGGGCGAAGTATAACTATTATGGAAACAATTTTCCAACAAATGTTTTTATTGTGTATCCAAACGTTTATAGGCAAATTTTTGGGTTGTAAGTTCCCATAGAGTAGAAGGTATTACCAAATGACAAATTCATGTTCCTGTGAACGTTCTTGAAGCAGTTGTAGGTACGTTAAATATTTAAATGGTGAATAGAAAGAAGAAAATATGAATATATTCATATTATTTCTATAGAAAGAATCAAAAGTGAATAGAAAGAATCGGTAATAATTACCGATTTTATAATTATTATAAAAATCTTATTTATAAACTATTATCTTGTTTATAAATATAGATGTTTATATAGGTACAGAAGGTTGAAAAAGTATAGATTTTTGCTTCCGAGTCTACCAAGGTAGCGGGAGCTTTGGTTTCACTTTTCAAGGTTGAAAAAACAAGTTCTCCAAAATCAAAATTTCCACTCGCATTTTACGTTTTAGACCTTCCTGAACAATTTTGGTTCCGTGTCTGTCTGACTGTGTGTCTGTCATGAATTCCTTGCCACAACCATAACTTCTACAACTCTCTTCCTATTTCGATGAAATTTTCAGGGATTGTGCGAGTTGGCACGTAGATGGTCTCCTATGAAAATCATTACCTCCGGACTGATAGTAGCCGCTGCGCATGCGCAAACGCGAATCCCTTGTAACGGCTATAACTTCTACATTTTCCATCCGATTTCAATGAAATTTTCAGGGATGTTACAGATTAGTATTTATGTGATTGGATCAAAAAAATACTTAGCCTCGACTGGGATCCGAACCCGGGACCCCTGGGGGACAGTTCTATGCGCTACCTCTGAGCTATTGAGGCCTAGTGTTGTGATGAATAGGATTTGAGATTCTCACAGGGGACCATCCCTCTATGAATGAATCGCTCTATGAAAAACCATTCTCTATGATTTTTATAGGGGACCATCTAAACACTAATCTGTAACATCCCTGAAATTTTCATTGAAATCGGATGGAAAATATAGAAGTTATGGCCGTTACAAGGAATTCACGTTTGCGCATACGCAGTCGCTTCTATCACTCCAGGGATGATGATTTTCATAGGGAACCGTCTACACACCAACCCGCACAATCCCTGAAAATTTCATAGAAATCGGACAATAACTTCGTATAGTTATGCGCGTTACAAGGATTTCATGTCAGACACACAGACAGACAGACACGGAACCAAATTTGTTCAAGAAGGTCTGAGAAGTAAAACGCGAGGGGAAATTTTGATTTTGGAGAACATTGTTTTTTCAATCTCCAAAAGTGAAAACAAAGCTTCAGCTACTTTGGTAGACTCGGAAGCAAAAGTTGGGGTCTTGTTTCTGAGCAATTTCATGCAACGGAAACATCCGGGCTGCATTACTCAACATCCGGGCTCTAAAATGAATAGGATCAACTCTCTAACTCGTAGCAGGAGAAAAGGTCATTACTTGGCATTAAATATAATTCAGTAGGGGATAGAATTAAATTAGAGTTCAAACATTAAACACCAGGTTTTAATGTGGCATTTGAAATATTTTCATGATGCAAACTTCGTTAATTCTCTACTGCTCATTAGATTCTTTGGAAGGAAAGTAAAATCCATTTCTATGTTCTGGATGTAAATATGTGATGGATAACAGGTGATTTATCCTCTTCTTCTCGTCGTAATAGTCCGTCTAGTGGTGGTGGTATTGCGATAGAATCTGGCGTTACCGAAGCGAGTTCGAATTGTTGTTGGCTTGCCCCCAGTGTTTCCAGCTTCGGTTGCAAATAGAGCCATAACACTGAAAATGAAAATAGAAACCGTAAAAGTCGTGTAGAAATTCATGATAAACAGGTAAGCAGGTACCTACTGGATAGAACAACTGCAAGTTGTATTTTTATACATGAAATTTCCTTATGTGAAAAAACCTACAAAAATTCCGATTTGGTTTAACACGTTGCCGCCAAATCCATAAAACTCTCTCGTATGTGATCGTAATCTCTTATTTCTTCAGTAATACCGCCATGTTTCATTGTTCTCGCTCTGCCGTGCTACAACTGGAAATTGTATTCTGATACAAATTCCCATTGAGCAGTATGAACTGCTACTGCTCTATAAGAATGTTTGATACGATAAATAAATCGATTATTTTTGAAGTACCTTGCAGTCCCTGCCTTTCAACCCAAATATGAAACAGCAATTATATCAAATTATTATTTATTTCTGAGCAACTGTATGAAAGCATTACTCAATATCTAGACTCTAAAATCAGAATCTACATGAGTAGGTATATACAGGGTGTCTCACGAGTCCCGCTCCCCCTCCCCTCTAATATCGTTATTTTTGGAGATAGACAATTTGTTTTTCAATCTTTATGGTTTTTGAAAGGATCTTAAATATGATCAAGTTGCGCACCACGCAAACCAATGCGCAATCGACACCAAATTTGTTATTTCAAATGGGAACTTTTATTTTTTATTGCAGATTGGGATTCGACACAAAATTTCATGAATTTTAGACCTCTCAACCTTTTTTTTGGAAATGGCGGCCAAAAATTAGGTGGTTTTTATTGGAAAATCGCTCTTTTTCTATCCTTATCGTCATCAGGTAGAACTTTAGCCGGTCCCTAGCCCGATTGAAGAAGGAGGAGGGAAAAACAATAATATTTAGGAGTAGAGTTAGCCACCCTAACTAATTAAAATTGCGTCGTTACTCACAAGGATGGAAAAAGAGCGATTTTCTATTAAAAACCACCTAATTTTTGGCTGCCGTTTCGAAAAATTCCAGTTAAATCCGAAAATGCGAGACACCCAGTATTTGTACCTAAGTACTCACAGATGATTATTATTATACAAAGAATAATTGTTCAACTACCAGCCACAAGGTTTTAATGCGCAATTTACAATATTTTCATGACGACAATTTTGTCAGCTCTCAGCTACTCATTAAATTCCTCGGAAAGAAAGTGAAATTCATTCATATGTATAGGATGTAATTAAGTGATTACATATAGATGATTTATCTTCTCATCCTTTCGTTATAGTTGAACGTGGTGTCGTTCTGGTGGTTGGTACGAGGCGAGTTCGGATTGTATATGTGCCACCGAAGATGTTGTCGGCTCTGGTTTCAAATAGAGCCAGAACACTGAAAATGCAAATGTAAACCATAAAACTCGTGTAGAAATTCATGATGACAGGTAAGAAGGTGTCTACTGGATAGACAAACTGCAAATTGTATTTTTATAGACAAAGTGTATCCTACAAGGATTCCAATTTGGATTTAACAAGTTGCCGCCAAATCCATAAAAACCATCTCGAATGTGATCGTAATCTCTTCTTTCTTCAGTAATGCTGCCGAGTTTTATCGTCCGCACTATCGTGTTAAAATGAGGAATTTTACTCTGATTCAGATAACTTTACGTGATTCTGATCTTATATCTTGAATAACTCTTTCTTGTGTTTGGTGAACAAACATTGGTTTCACTTCGGAAGAAAACAAAAAAAAATCTTGTAACAAAATATCTGTAACAAAAAATCTTCTAAATAAAAATTTCCCCTCGAACTTCATATTTTCGACCTTTTTGCACGATTATAGTTTTCGTGTCCTTGTATCTGGAAAAATTAACAAAAATTAAATTACCATAATATGGTAATACGCATTACCATACATTACATAGATACAAATTATGTACCTACTACCCTCACATCTTCACATTCAAGTTTATGTGGAAGAAATAAAAGCTTCACACTCGATTCGAAGAAATAGACGGTTTCATATGGGAAATTAGATTACCGGTTGTTAAGGAAGCAAAACTGAATGCAACTCGAAGAAACGAACAGCGATCTAGGGATGTCCGATACTTTAAAAGTATCGATATAATATCGTATCGATACATCTAGAAAGTATCAAAAAGTATCGATACGATACTTTTAAAAAGTATCGATATTTTGAAGTATTGATACTTTTTGATACTTCCACAAAAATGTGTGAAATTGTCGTTCATGTTTCTCTCCATCAGTATTACATCTCTCCACCACGAGGATAATAATAATTATTATCCTCGTGGTGGAGAGATGTAACACTGATGGAGAGAAACATGAACGACAATTTCACACATTTTTGTGGAAAATTTTTTATTAATTATTAATATAGAATGAACAAAACAATAAATCACTCATTTTGTTATTTGAAACTTGTTGTTGTTTAGGCACTTGTTTTCGTATTGAACTTGTTTGGGTTAACATTTTGGTGGTCCTTCCTCAATTTTGGAGGACAGCAGGTTATCATAGAGAGCTGGAGGTGGTGGTACATCGTCTTTGTTTAATTTGTTGGTCTCACGACAATCCACGCAGAGATAAACCAAGTAGGTACCTGGCCAAGTAGGTACCTTCATGTCGTAGGTGTTGAAACAGATTAAATGTGAGATGTAAAAAAATATCGCCTACGATACTGGAAAAAAACGTATCGATACTACGATATTTATCAGGGAAAAAAGTATCGATATGTAACGATACTTTTAAGTATCGATACTTTTGGGACATCCCAACAGCGATCGCATTTTGGTTAGCGAAAATTTCAACGGAGGTTCGCACTAACTTGCGTCATAAGTCTTGTGATTCTATTTTATCGAGGCATCGGCGGAAAACCATGAAGTTTGAAGGGAGCAAATGAATTGTTCTGCAGAGCTCCGGGTGGTCTGTAAAAATTCAATACTATCTTAAATTGGTGAAAAAAACAATACCTTTTTTTCAAGAGTTTTCGAGCTAGGGCACTCTTGAAAATGTCAACCCTTAATTTTCACCTCTTAGAAGTGACTGACATCAACCAAAACCACCGCGGCACAACTAGACCCCAAAAGGAGCCAAAATTTCAACCAAATCGGTCCATGATTGCTAAGAAAAATGCCGCACGTTCGGTGGACGGACGAATTTTCAAAATTCGATTTTCTGATTCTACGTACCTTGAAACGTAAAACAACAAATTTTGAGGGAGGGTTAACATTTTTTTCTTGCTCGATTCCAATGGTTTATCTTTTTCTAGTGTGATTTATTATTGCAACTGAATATTAAAATAGTAACGATCTAGCAATATTACATATTATTTGTACACTCCTTGAGAGCCTGTTTACAGTAAAACCCAGCCCCTTCTCATAGCAGTATCTACAACACTGAGTTATGAATGCCTTTTAACAGCACTAAGTCCGGTGGTTTTTTTTTCGCCTGAGTCGCCGGAGTTCATCTTTGTTGTCCAAAACATAGAGCATTTCATGAGTGTGGAGGCGTTGTTCGTGCCTCCTTGAGTACCTTGCAATAATTTCGTGGACTGTTTCCATCCTCAAGTCTCGATGAATGTATACTTCACTGTATTTTATTTTGGGAGGTTTGTATTTTTTTGATGTGCACAGCCCCATAACTGAATTCCTTAGGTCCATAGGGCGAAGGATCTGCTCTTAAATAAGCAGTTTATTGTAGAGAGAGAGACGAGAATTCCTTCCAATCAACCAATACATCTTTCTGAATTTAATTTTAATGTCTTTTTTTCTTTTCTATGTGTTTTTTCTTTTCTATGTGTAGTTTATCATTGAAAATAATAAACCAAAAGCAACATCCACGGATTTATCGAGGTTTTTGAGCTAGGGCGTTTTGAAAATGCTTTTTCCCCGACTTTTTACCCATTAGAAGAGACTGAAAATAACCATAAGTTTTCTATTCACCAAAATTAGTCCATGGAAATTGGGCAACGTGCCCAATCAATTTTTTTTGCTCGATTTCAAAGGATCATTATTGAAAATAATGAATCAAAATACGAGTAAAAATTTTATTTTTGAGGTCCCAACCCGAACACAAAACTATCTTCGATGGTAGGAAAACAAAACAGAAATGATAGATTTTAGGAAACTGGACCTCTATGTGCATATCATATCTATGTGCATACCGCATACCATCATGCTACTAAAATCCTATTATATAAAGAATTGTCAATAAATTATCCGTTAAAATGTCGTCACTCGTGAAATAATTTTGTTCTTTTGCGTATCAGTTCACTAATGATGAGTGGCGACCTTCAATTCAGATATTGTTAACTGTCTTGTTAAATAACGTGAAGGAATTCCGCCATCCCGGGTCGCTATTTTCTTTGATCTTACGGTTTCATTCCGTAAAATATTTGTTTGAATTTCAAAGCTGTACGAAATGGCATCGACAAGCGGTATGTGTTCGGATTTTATATTCGAATTCTCCTTTGATTACTGCCGACTAGGAGCAAAGAATTGTTGACACGCTTCAATTATTGAACTGATCAGAGCAATGACTTTCCCGATTTTGAAGATTAACGTCACGGCGCGTTGGTGATTATAATGACCAACCAACATCAACATGGTTAAAAATTCTTTCCCCTATGATTTTTCGGTGTTAACGTATACCGAATGAATAATACGTCGTAACTTGTACGTCAAGTAGTTAGAACGAATTCGAAAATAAGGTTCTTCGAAAATTATAGAGGAACCCCATGCATTTATTATTTATTGAGTATTTTTCCTAGGTATATAGATTTTTCAATACAATGAGCCATGGCTCCTACTCATTAGATTGCTCTGAAATTCATCAATTGTGGATCATATCCGCACTATTGTTGTATAATTCGATTATCCCAACTACCTTCCATATTCTACCTAAATTGGGCGATTATAAGGTGAGTTATCGATGTTATAGGAAAAAGACGATGAAGTATATATAAGGAAACAACTAGGGCTTGCACCTCCTAACGTATGAAAATTCCTGAAAATATCCAATTGAAAATGTCTGACAATTTTTGAAATCATCCTACTGAAAATAACCTAGTAAAGTCTCAGAAAATTGTGTAATATAGTTACTCTCTTCAGCCACTTAGAACTTACGTGATTCATAAGGTTCCGATTGGGAAAAGGTGGTTAAAAGTCAGTTCTAGAACTGATGAACTTCACGATCCGATCACTACGAATTAAGGTACAGATTCCGGAAGATTGAAAAATTCAATTAGGAAAGAATTCTCAGTCGCGTTGTGTTTTAAAGTTTTGGAAACCATTGACTTGATTCACATTAGGGAATTTAAAACCATGTTTCCCTTTTTGAGCGGGCGCACCCACCCCACTTGACATACTTTTTCTTGATACAAAGCTTTACTCCCTTTGGTAGAGGAGAATCAATGACCTTCTTAATGTAGTTGAATAGTTTTGACCTCCACGGGTTTGTAGCCGTATCCAGACGGTCAGTCCAGCCAAAAACTTCGTCGCTTTCACGGTAGGTGGTCGGTTTCACCTCTCGAAATCAGAGCGCCCGAAAAGTCCATTCTTGCGGTTTGGCCCAACCTGACCAGTCACAGTTCGTGCAGATCCTTCCACCCGACTTTCAGGATCGACTCGAGTTTCATCGGAACAAAGATGGTGAAGTGGGAAGGTCACGTTCCGCTGTTCTGAAGACAGCCTTCTTTCTCATGCTTTTCGCCTCCTTTCTCCCAGAGCATTAGCGAACAACCCCAACACCTCGACGCCTTCACAAAGGAATAGACGGGAATTAAATTTCACCCCCTGCGCTTCTTCGTCAGCTCAGTTCTTCCTTCCATCTCTCGGGACAATGCTCCTTTGTGTATTATTGTGAGGTGCGTGTGTTCTGTTCTCCCTTGATGTACAAATTGGGACGTCCTTAATGCTTTAACGAAAAAGTTCAACTCAGTTGTTAGGTACGTTAGTCTTCTGTTGTAAATTGTAAATATTATTGCGACAGAAGTGATATTCATGAATTTTCTGGGAGATTCCTCTTTGAGATGTTACAGATTTCGTTATAACCTCGATTAAAAAATAAATAGACTTAACTTTATCATAGATACCTACTATAGAAATTATTGTTATTATTTATTATCAACCATAGGCTAAGAAAAGTGCCGCACGTACGGCAGACGCACGGATTTTTTTAACCCGGGACTACTACTATGCGTCAAAATGACTCACAAAAAAACTTTTTTCACCTCGCCTGAGGCGCTTTCTCTTCCATGCCGACTTAGATTAGTTAGTTCCTTGATGACTCCGCAGGAGGTGCCACGTTCAACGTGTGGACCCCATATGGAGCCCATATACCGAATATCAACCAAATTAGTCCATTGTGCCACGTACGGCGGACGGCATAAAATAATTTTTATTTGATTTTCGAATTCTACGTACCTTGGAACGTAAACCAACAATTATTATCTACGTCGAGTACTGGTACTCGAGCTGGTTACGACGGATTCACCAATACGGTACGTAGATAATAATTATATTATTTTAACTAGCGGAACTAACCCCATTCATATAATACCAGTAAACCAACAAACTTAGAGGGCGGGGGGGGGGGGGTTAACTTTTTTTCTCGGTCGATTCCAAAAGCTCATTATTGAAAATAATAAACCAAAAGATATAAATATCCATGACAAAACGCATGACAAAAGGTTTATTATTTTCTGTATAGATCCATCCCTACCAACCGAGGAACCTACTAACTACTAGGTCATTTTTGAAAATTTTAACCCCAACCACCAACCAAATGGAAATGAAGGGTTGAAATTTTCAAAAATGCCCTAGTAGTTAGTAGGTACCAATGGTTGGTAGGGAGGGATCTGTACAGAAGGGTGATCTGTACAGAAAATAATAAACCTTTTGGGCAATGATTTGCAGCGTTTTTTTTACCTACTAACTTTTTTTTTACCTACCAACCATTGGTAGGTACTACCTACCACACCATACTGGCTTCACACCTTCACAATCAAGTTTTTAAGAAAGAACTAAACGCTTCACACTCGATTCAAAATTTAAAAAAATGGACTAAATTTTTTGACTTCACGATTAAAGGAAATGATTATGTAAGACTAAGATTGTATTATAAATTGTATTATATTTCTGAATTTATTGTAAAACTCAATTTTAAATGCTTGCATACGAGTCTGCAACACATTGGGACATTTTCATGTCAACCACTACACAACTAGGTAGTGAAGTAAGGTTGTTAGTTCATGTACCCAAGCATCAAAATAAGAAAACAGTTGATTGTTCTCAACGCAACACAGTGAGTCTATTTTATTTATTTATTGGTCGCGTGAGCAAACCTTGCTTAGTTTTCGTGACGATTTTTCAGTTTATGTGCCAAAGGGAAGACATGAAAATGTCAAAATAAAGTTCAAAATTTATTGCGTTTTCATGGGGTGTCAACGTTGATAGTACAGAATCACAGTACTAATCATATTATTATAGAGCAGTACTTGTGATAAAATTACACCTCTAGGAATTGAAAATACCCCAAAATTTATGAAAATTGATCTTTGGGAGGACCAATTTTCGGGTTTACATGGGGTGTCAACGATAATAGTACAGAATCACAGTCCTAATCATATTATTATAGAGTACTTGTGATAAAATTACACCTCTAGAAATTGAAATTACCCCAAAATTTATTAAAATTAATCTTTGGAGGACCAATTTTTTGGGTATTCTTAATTTCTAGAGTTGTAATTTTATCACAAGTACTGCTCTATAATAATAAGGTTGTCGTAAAAGTATGGTTGTCGTACGAATAAAGTCACTCGCGATGAGATTGTGGAAAACCATTTTAATAATACTACTCACATAACTTACTGGGTAGTTTACCTTAATTAATTGTGAAACTTCAGTTCAGTTTAACTGTAAGAAAGTGAGTAATGTACATTAAAAAACGCTTGCATACGAGTCTGCAACACATTGAAACATTTTCATGCCCCTCCCCCCTCCCCTCCCGACACATGAACTACATACCTCCCATAAACTACATAAACTACTAATTCGACTCAGCTGATCTGGTAATATCAAACTGTAAAGTACCTACCTAACTGTAAAGTACCTACCTGTAAAGTACCTAACAACTTCACTTCTGATGGTCATAATCATCATTGTGGCGACTTGGGACAATTTTCGTTAGCACATTTCGTTAGCAATTAATTTCGTGACGATTTTTTTTATGTGCCATATGAAAGACATGAAAATGTCAAAATAGAGAGCTTCATATGGAAATTTGATTACCGGTTGCTCAAAAAGCAAAACTGAATACAAATCGAAGAAATGAACAGCGATAGCATTTTACTCAGATACAATTTGAACGGAGAGTAGACCTCTTTTGTGATTCACACTCATGATTCTGTTTTATTGAAGGAAAACCCTTAAGTACTCGTAGGGACCGAATGGTTTGTCCTTCAGAGTTCCGAGTGGTCTCAAAAAATTTAAAAAATTCAATACTATTTAAAATTGGTTAAAAAACGATACCTTTATTTCGAGAGTTTTCGAGCTAGGGCACTCTTGCAAATTTCAACCCTCAATTTTCACCCCTTAGAAGCGACTGGCATCAACCAAAAGCTTCGCGACACAACTAGACCCCAAATGGAGCCCATATACCACATTTGAACCAAATAGGAAAATTTTTTATTCGATTTCTCGATTCTACGTACCTTGAAACGTAAAACATCAAATTTTGAGGGGGGCGGTTAAAAATTTTCTTTTTCTTGCTCGATTTCAAAGGCTTACTATTGAAAATAATAAGTCAAAAGAGAAGTTAGAGGTCCAGAACAGAAATAAAAGTTGGAGTTTTGTACATTTATAAATAATTCGGGATTCATCCCACTATAGAATGTTAGGTTCAACCCAAAAAAAGAAGTTGTGGTGTAGCTCTTTAAGCGAAGTTGGGGCCCAGTCCAAAATAGGAAGTTGGGGTTAAGTCCAAAAGGAAGCAATGTTTTTTTACCTTACCAACTTGGAAAATCTACTGAATATAATCATGATGGAATTTTTTCATGATGGCTGTACTTACTAGAAATCTTTGTCTGAAAAATTCGCTCAAGTGGTTGTTGTAATCATTACAAGGAATTTGTGGTTGTTCACCTCATTCCCGTACCTTGCGCGGTAATTTCGGTATGCACAATGAAAAACAAGGGATAAAAGGTAGTTGGCAACATGGGTAATAACAAAATAGCAACATATTTCCGTGGGATTGTAATATTCTAGACATGGAACATGATCCTGTCTAATTTGAGCTAAATCAGAATTTTGACGTTTTTGTTAGTCATCCTCTTTGTTGTTGTTCATGGATTCGGCTAAATTTCCAAGTTGCAGCAGTTTCTCGAAAAATACAAAAGAATATCTACTTTTTCATTAACGTGAAGTATTTTTTAGTACCTATTATTAGAAAATCATCATTATTCAGTGTTTTTAAAATAAGACATTGATTTTTAAATGTAGACTTGGTTTAATCTTCCCCCGAGGTCTTAAAATTGAATCTACTAAGCATTATTCAAACCACCGCTGGTTGAAATGTGAACTTTCGGTATGATGAGTTGTAAGGCAAAAGTTGCCAACGAGCGCCGACCTGAGGGAGCCGGCGAGTCTGATGTTACCGCACTGTTTTGCGTGCAGAGGTCACGAAGCTGCCATGCGATGTAATTTACATTTGTAGCAGTCAAAGTGAGCTCAACACGAAACCAGCCCATTCGAATATAATCAAAGGCGAAGCGGTGATAGTAGAAGGGAGAAAATAGGGAGTGAAAGAGGCAACGAAAACTTCCCCGTGGAAAGTGAACTAAAACTATCTTGGTAGGTACCAGCTGACTCATTTGTAGCACTCAGGTTCTGCATGCTGAAAGACAAAAGTTTTTGCTGTAATCTAACCTGCTAAAGTCATGAAATTTTCTAGAGGATTGCTCAAATGTAATAAATTAATATTGTGAGAGGGAAGACTCAGTTAGGTACGTCACGATGAAAGATCCACCTTGAACTGACTCTCAAAATACCTAAAAATTGGAACATTATTGTAGGCCGGGTATGTTTTTTGGAGAGGGGAATTAGGCGTTTTTCTGTTTTCCCCATGTTTCGTGGCTCCTGGTGATCCAAATGCAATTTATAGGCTTGCAATTTAATAGGCAATTTATAGTTTAATGCAATTCATAGGCAATGCAACCCACCGAATTCAATGATTTTTGTCGATTAGGAATTGAGATTCCTAAGTCACACGAAATCCAAGTTTAAACATAGGCATTCGTTACCGCATTAGTCTAACAACTGACTGATTTGGGGGTTAGCGGGACCCCCGCCAACTGGCAATTATAATAAAACGATAAATAATATTTTCGTTTGGTTATGCCCGGAATTTGGGTTTGCCACGGACAGACCGACACGGGAACGGAATAAATTGATCATGAAGCTCCAAACTAAAAAAAAAAGTTTAGTAATGCATGCAAGCCAGGGGACGTCCCATTGGATAAAGATTCGTTCAATTGCAACCAGTAAGCGATAAACATAGATCTGTTTTTAGCTTTAGTTAGTAATTTACTTAGAATTGTTAGGAAGAACCATATCAATTTTAGCATTGTAAAAGCTCGAGTGAAAATGTTAATTTTGGAACTAGAATGTTTTACTTGAAGTATGAATTCGAATATTTCTCACTTTCGTTAGCGAAAATGCAAAAGAACCACGCAATATCAGAAAGTAGTAGAATAGCTAGGTGAGGGTTGCATTTTGGAAATGCTCCTATTAATGTTCCTACGTTTTGGGTTTATTATTTTCAATAATGAATTTTGGAATCGAGCAAGAAAAAATTGTAAATCCCCCTCAAACTTTGTTGGTTTATGTTTCAAGATATGGTCCGCAATTTGCCTGGCGCCTATGGACCGATTTTGATGAAATTTGTTAAATCGGCACCATTTGGGGTCTAGTTGTGTCCCAAAGGTTTTGGTTATTGTCAATCACCTCTAAAAAGTGAGGGAATCGTTTTCAAAACGCCCTAACTTGAAAACTTTCGATATTGTAGGTATCGTGTTTCCATTAATCTAAATTAGAGATCGTTTTTAGGAGTTTAATGACATCACCCAGAGGACCAAGACAGAAAGGAACCGCATCCCCATCCCCTAGCCATCCCTTGTCCTTCGGACCTACCTAAACTAGCCTCTCTGGACATTGTCGGGAGGTTCCTGTCCCCGTTGATCTATGAATCTGTAACAAGAGTATGAACTGTCTATCAGAAACAAGAATCACATAAATATGAACGTTCACTGACGACAGTGAGTAAATGCTGAAGAAATAAGGCAAATTTCTGCTGAGCAAATGCGATGATCTTTACGGAAAAATAATAAACCGTTGTGCAACAATTTCAGTGTTATAATAATCAGCACTAACACCCTTTTCAGTCAGAATTTGGTCACAAAAATGAACCTAACTTTACTAAAATTAAAATCCTAATTGATCGTGGGTGTGTAAGGGTTGCAAACTGGTTCTTCTAAGGTACAAACAGGGGCGTTGGGTGACCTCTGAAAGTGGTGGGGCACCAAACCAGAAAATACATGAACTTGACCCTAGGATCACACATACCTACATACTTTTGCGTCAAACAGAGGACCCAGTGGGGAAACATCACATCTCAACTTCATTCCAGTTAATGATGAAAAAAAAAAAAAATATCATTTCTGGGACTCGAAAAGATAAAAATGTTAATTTGTTACTAAAACATTAAATATTCAATTTTTTTATAACGAAAAGCACATAATTTCTTAATCATAAAGACGAGATCATAAAAAAAAGTGTCTTAACAAATTCTAAATATTAGTCGAAATGTCTATAAGGCTTTTCGAGGGTCATATTCCCTTTGATGACTTTTAATTGTCTTTTGCAACGCCTACGTAGCATTTATATATGAAAAGTTGTGGAACTGAAGAGCACCAGGCTGCCTATTGTATTTCCCCATACCGAAATGTTGAACAGAAACGAAAAAATACGATAAGTAGGTAGGTAAGTCTAATCAGTGGTCAACTCCATCAGATTACAACAAACACCAAGACGACTTGAAATGCAGGGAAAATGGAATGGAAAACCGAAAATGATAAGAGGACCAGGAACGTAAACTGTCATTGTTTCAAGACACTTTAGGGAACACAGTAGGTAAAGAGCTCCAGAGGGACTAGTCATTTCGGAGAAAAACCCCTGAAGATAACAACTTCAGCAATATTTTAAAACTTCGTTTCAACTTACAATAGTTTTAACTTACTTTCATACCTATGTGATAAAATCTCTGTGTAGCAAACGCCATCCACAACAATGATAACACTCCAAAAATCATGATTTTGCTGTCAATCAGTAAAATTGTATCATGTCAAGATGTAACCACCCTCCTGTTTATCAGATAAACTTTATCTCTTGTCGGTTGTTTCCAGTACTGTTTTATGTACTGTGTAAACACACTAAACACCTAATCGTGCAGTCTGGGCAACATACTGTGAAAATCTGTAAAAGTGGGGAGTATCCATTCAATTTTTAACCCATCTATAACTGATATCAGAAGTACTCCATGCGTTTACATCCTATGATTAGTCCATTGTTATACAATGAACTTTCATGGCAACCTGAACAGAGTATCCATCCATCTAGTTGAATCAAAACAAGTCGTCATCAGAAAGAATAAAAAATCGATTTTGTCTTCCAGGGCAGGGGCCGAGAAAGGGAGGGGATAAACTAAAATAACACTACTGCGCATGTGCGGACGGGGAAAAACTAAAAATAAACAACATGTTGGCATGACGACGCCGGGTCTAGTAGGGTCTAGCCCCTGATCTTGGGAATTCGGGAGTGGAGAATCGATTGTTTGATACAAATCGATTGTTGGATACCTATCGATTCCATCTTACATCTTCTCTCTCGTAGCAGGCCATGGAGACAGCCTTGGGCATGGACCTAGTAGTAGGCATGAAAGCTAGCTCCATGGCCTCGGGTTTTACCATGGAAATTTGACATAATAACTGCATGTCAGTGTAGAATTATTTTTTACTTGTAAAAGCTCCATGCTTCCATGGATCATGAGTGAGTTTTGAGGAAAAAACTTTCTGCTAGGGATTTTTTTCTACTTTGTGGAGAACACTTTTTGAAGGGAGTTTTTCCATCTTTGGGGTAAAAAATCTAGGTTACAGTGAGAGAAATTTTGCCGGGGCTAGACCCAAAGTGGCCTTATGGACGCCACGCCCCTGGGTACAAACACCCTGATTGCTTGATGAATGAACGTACCTACCCTCCGCCTAATTTATAACCAATCCTATAAGTTCATTCGTCCATTATTGGTCCTACAAGTCCATTGGTCTATTATTGGTCCACCAACAATAGTGGTCCATTGCAAGTTTATTCTCAGCTTTTTTAATTCAGTTCAAGTTGCACCTAGGTACTTAGTCCCATGGTAAATTATTACTTCTTCCCTTATTGTGGTGCTACAAGGCCCTGGATTCAGGTCTTTACCACAACTGGTTTGGTAGAACTTTATCCATTCTTGATGGAGATCTTATCATATTAAACGAGAGAAACCCTGATCCAACATATAAGGGTGAGAAGAAAAATTGAGCGTCGTCCAATATTTATGGTTCTATTGAATTAATATAAAATTTTGATTTACACTATTCACCAGGTTCGATAACATTGCTGCAAGAATCATCTGTATATCATCATCATTTTACTCCCAGCGGTATTTTAATTGGACGGTTAGAGCCTGAACGCCTCCACATTCAGTGTGAAGAAGACGTTCCAGGTTGAGGTCGTTACCAGCATAAAGAGCCAATTAGAGGGAGCAAGGGGCATAACTCAAGATGAACATGAGCACACCCCTTCTCTTCCCTCTCGAGATTGTAATGCATTGCTCCCCTAGGACTAAGTTCATAACTCCTTAATACGTAGCAAGCTTCCTTCCAAACAGCTATCGCTGCTCCCTTTAGCCAGCCTCACTCGCCAGTGTTCATTTTCCATAATTATAGTTATTGACGGAGTGAACTGCTCGTTTATACTCCTCGTCATTCGGAAATTCGACCAAATATACTCCAAGACGGAAAATGGGTGAGGTTTTCTTCCTGGGTCATTATAGAATTATTCTAAAAGGTCCACAGTGTGGGCTTAGAACGTAGCATCTTCATATATGGGAATTATTTTTGATGGAAATTTGAAATTTAGGAATCATATTTCATAATTGCTTAATAAGTTGCGAAAGTTGTTTTTCGTCTTTAAAACTATTAGAAACTGCTTGACAAAAAACAGTCACTTTATCACGGTCTTGCATTCTCCTTAATTAAATATGGCATTACCGTTTGGGGTGGGACATGTAAAACACACCTAATTGCTCTGCAAAACAGTTCAAAATGCATTGTTGAAAATATTACTCTACAAACCCTACAGGTACCCCACTGCCAGACTTTATGCTGAATTCAATGTACTTATTTACTGTGAAAATGTGTTTTTGCTTCAATCTTGTATTCTTGTTTGCAAAACGGGCATTAGGTCTGAACTTGCTTGTAAAATTACCTCTGGCAGAACTGCTTTGGCTTCCAATATATCATTACCACGTTGCCGTACTGAATTTCATTGAAGGAATTCTTATATTGCTGCGGTGAACTTTTTTTACCACTACAAGATTGATGTCTAGTTTTCGCAGTGTGTTTGGATAAAGAAGAATTTGTCGGTAGTTTTTTCGAGTTTGGTGTGAGTCGTGCCTATGATTAAATATTGTATAGTATATTGGTTGTGTGGGTATATTCGGACTTAATACTTTGTATAACTTAATTCAAAATTTTGTCTAAAAAAAATCCCTTGGTGCTAATTTGCTTCATTATTTCATAAGACTTTGTTTTCAATCTTATTCTTTGTATCTATGATATATTTTTGATTGCCAAATAAATAAATATATGCAATGGCTATCAATTAGATCGTGTTTATGATTCTTATGAAATGAAGAACAATCAGTTCAAGATATTTTCCTTCAAGATATTTTCTCTTCAATACATTTTTTCAGGAGGAGCTTTGCTTCTTGGACATATCTCTCCGCGAGACCGTTAGAACGTGAGAAAAGAGGGCTGGACATCCTTTGATTAAATTGCCATTATTTTTCAAACTCTTCAAACTCTTCTTTTTCAAACTCTTTTCAACTCGAATGAGTTGCATTGAGTCCCTCAAACTCTCTCAAACTCTTCAAACTCTTTTCAACTCAAATGAGTTGTATTGAGTCCCTCCATCTGAAAGTAGAATGTCAGGAATACCATTAACAGAGAACATATTTTTAGTACTTCTATGACACAGGAGGAGGTGGAATTTCTCATCTTCACAAAGTCATAGAAGCCGGAATAGGAGTCTGCTATCACAAGATAATCGTTTCCAGACAAATGGTAGAGGTCCGATCCAACTTCCATCCATGGTCTTGTCGGTGTGGGTTGTGGTAGTAATTGTTTTTCTTGATTGGCTCTCTGACATTTGTTGCAAATTGAACATTTCTTCACAAAATCAGATATTTCGTTTATAAATTTGGCCAGAACTCGTGCTTTCTTCCTACCTCCCGCTTTTGTCTCTCGATTATGAATGACCTGGGTTCATATTTTTTATTTTAATTTCCAATTAGAGTTTGTACTTATCTCCTAATAGGCTCCGACCCAAAATTGGGCATTCATAAACGTTGGCGTTTTCATCAAATGTCACCGTAATTTATTTCAGTGTCGATAGTAACTATCATTGCCGCAGTGCCTGTTATCAATCATGAGCTGTGAAGAGATTTCATGTTGGGAAACGCTAGGTAAAATTGCTTAGATGACTAAATGAATAAAATACCACATATTTGCCGAGGAATAATATTTTTGGGAGCATAGATTTTGGGTCGAAAGCCTTTTTGCTTCGAAAAAGATTTTGCCTTCAGGTCTTCCAGAATCAGTTCTCCCAGATTGGGCAGGTTTTCCCAAATAGGATGATTACTTATGAAGTACGTCGATACCACGTGCTTCAAACGAGGAAAAATTAGGTAAGGCGATGGATAACTAATTGATTAATTTACTGCGACTTATCCTGTTTCATCAACAGCAGGCTTATCAGCTTGATTACTTATAGTTAACGCTAACGATCTCAGGAGGCCTCCTCCACTTCTCCTATAAAATGAACGAACGACGGAAATTACCTTCCTCCTTCTCTTCCGCCCCTCTGAGGAGCAATATTTATTCAAAGGGACCCTCCTACAATCACCGTCGGAGCAATTAGTGTAAATAATGATTTAATTAAACGCTGAATCGATCTTATTGGAGCAGGAGGGCGCTTCAGGATTTTTAATAATGGTTCCATTCTTGAGTCGGCGTCTATATCAATTAAAGCCGGTTGAAGTCGTTTCTTGACGTGGGTAGCTTGTATACCTAGTTCTTATTTGTGGGATAGTTCAGGTTTTAAGCGACAGAAGATGTGTGAATAGTGAAAGTGAAAGTGTACCGCGCCAGTTGAAGTAATCGTATTGGTCTCAGCCTGTCCACTTCGCTGTGCCATTGCCCTCCAACAAGAACAGTATTCCAAAACGCTGCAAATTGCTACACAAAGGCTTGTTATTTTTCTATATAGATCACTCGTCTGCAAAGAAGACGGCTTTGCATTGTTACCACCAACCAACATGAAGAAAAACATCAAACGCTTTTCGGCCAGCTAAAATTTGAACGGAGATTAAGCCTCTTTTACGATTCCCACTCATGTTTCTGACTTATCGTAATTTCAACTTTCAAGTTCTCGTAGGGAGAGAGTGGTTTGTCCTACAGAGCTCCGCGTGGTCTCTGAAAATCCTAAAATTGCAATACTATGAAAGAAAGGAGTCAAACTATTTACTCATTTATTTTTTATCAAGAATGTTTTGAATCCAAATCTGCAAAAAGTTTGCTTGCACTGAGCTGCAAGTTTGTAATAATGCTATGTAGGTCGTCCCTCAGCATTACGATACGTCGTTACGCTATAAATTATGATCGAGACTCTACAACAAAATACTCAAAATTACTAAGCACAAATCGTTTTCAAGATCATCATGTTCTAAAATCCGTTAAAAATCTGTAGTTGAATGTCAGTGTGTAATAACTCCCCCCTTGAATCCCGGAAGCTTACTGCTTAGAGCCATTGGCTAAAATTCAAGAAACATGGAACATGCTTTAGCCGCGCTTTTCTGCCGAGTAGGGATGGGATGGACGGGTGGGGAATAACCCCCTCGTGACACACGACCGTCATCCTGTCCACTTCACCCTCCCTCACGCGTGACACTTTTCGGGTAGTTGGTCCAAGGCTAAAGCATGTTCTATGCTAAAATCCAAGTATTCTGTCATAATGCTCAATAATTATTTAATTGCACAAGCGAGTTTTGCATAATGTTGTTGGAATTTTGAAATTTGCATTTCAATGTGATTAGCTAATGTTAAAGCATGTAAGAATAAATCTTAAGTTAATTTTTCTAATCGGTTTGGTTTCATTTGGTGCATTAGATGACCAGAATATCAAAATTTGCAATGAGAAGAGTTGACAGGGCGGAGTGGTATTCAATTCAATTGGTGCCTATTAAGATTTATTAACCCTCCGATACGCGCGGTATCAAATTCATACAAAATGTAGCTTTGAAAGGTTGCTATGCCCCTCCCCCCCTCGTGTGGATTTGAAAGTACCTTTCTAGTTACCTTCCTAACTTCGAATCCTCTTCATAATAATAAAAGGTTGGCCTGTGAGAGGAGCCACCTGTAGTGCCTGTAGCTGATTTTTATCAAATCAATAAATCGCGCGAACTTCCGGAATTTTCTTGTCAAATTATCAATGTTCAGAAAAATTGAAATTTTCCTGTGAGTAATGCTGCCAATGAATTGTGTAGGTCGATGAGTAAATCCCATTAATCGTTTTAATTTTTCAACGCAAATACATTTTTTTTGGTATTTTTTCTACTTCATAGTTCTGTTTGATGATTTTACTTTTCACCGTATCAACGTCTTTTTTTAGGCCGCGCTTATCCGAGGGTTAATCCACTTGGCATACGTGACTAATATCATGGTACGTTAATTCGATAATAATATTAAGAGTGATGATAATAATTTTTAATTGTACCTAATTATAATTGTACTAATTTTTTAAAATTATATGTATAGCCTGAGAACGATTTCCGCCATGTGAACAAGCCTGGAGAAACTAGGACTTATTGCTTGCTCCTTGAGTCCTACTGGGAGCCTGATTGTGCATGATTGTCATTCATTATGTCACATATAGAAGTTGGTATCTAATAAAGGAGTAAACATTGCCACATCTCTCGTTCTTTCGTACAAGGGAGTCAAAATAGAATAGAATATGAGGAAGTATCACATTTTTCTTTAATTTATCTACATCTTCGCTCTACGGTGTTCACACAAGGCTTCAGCCTTGCATGGAAGAAAATTCATTTGGTACTGTGCCCCCCCATCCCCTCCACCTCGAACCATATCTCGGATTCATGGCTGTAAGCGATCAACGTCAGTTATTTCTTGACTCGTACCTGGAGCACCTGGTTTACGATTGTAATTGGATTTCTTATAATGTGAAAGTTCCTAATCAAGATATACATTTTACGTTGCTTTTTCCACATCCCTCGCTCCCTCGTTGAAACCGTGCAAAACAGAATAAATGTGAGGGAATTAGGAGGGTAGCAAGAGTTTTTAGTCGTTCTTTAGAACTGCCCTACGAAAAGTAGGGTTATGGGTTGAACGAGTGGATGGCAGAACGAGAGGGAGGATTGGAGGTCGTTAGGAGGGGAAAGAGCGAATGGGTCTAGGAATGGGTATTTAATGAAAGTTCCTTCGGAGCTAATCCTCGGCCCTCCTACCCCTGGTCGCTCTTCTGCCCTCCTCCCTCCTTTCACCCCCTTCCGAAATTAAAACGATAAATTTCCATAAAGGTGGTGAAAGAGAAGGAGTAATAGAGACAGGGGCCCTCTTATAAGTATTTAGGAGCTCGGAAGAGGTTTTATAGAAGAGAAAGACTAAGCGAAGGTCTCGACACACTCCTAATTGGAAACTAAATGGTGGTAGACGGCGAAGAAGGTGGAAGGAGGAGGATGAAGAGGTGGTGGAGAGGTTGTAGGCAGAGGTGCAAGGCGAGGGGTGGGAGGATCAATGCTAATAGCTAATAAGGATTCGCTTCTCAATTGGTTAGGCTAATTTACAAGCCACTAGAATTTTATGCGGTTTACGTGGAGTTTCCTATACCTGGGAAATTCGACATCGCCTCTCTCTGCGAACAAGGAATATACTGAAATAAACACTGTGAAGTTCAATTTCTGTGGAAAACAATAGTATCAATGAAGGCTTTATTGCACTTGATGTGATTAGAACTAAATGATCCTATTATTAGATTTTTTTGGTGAACCTATCTGTTCCTATTAAGTGAAGCAGAGGTTTCTAAGCCTATCTAGGGATCACGAAAACCTGCCAGAGGTATCAAGATTGTCGTATAACAACAAAGAATAAAATGGAGATGAGAAAAAAAATGAAAGAAATAGCCCTCCAGCAATCCAGAATGCAGGAGATTCAACCAACCTGAGCGTATGAACCTTCGGCCAATCGCAATGCAGGAACCTCAGGCCGAACAGAATACAAGAACTTCAGCCAATTAACAAGGTGTCTTCAATTTTTAACATCTTTCCCGGTGACGTCAGTCAGTCCATGTCAACCATGTTCACGAGTATCCATACCACATGGATTATCATTGCATTGTCAGTTTTTATTGAATTATCTGATTCATAATATTTTCTATTCAGAAACTGTGAATGAAATTTAATGTACCTATTCGAATAAATGTACATGCTTACAAGCTTTAAATTATATAAATTCAATTTAGAATTGCTAAGCCGATTCATGTTAATGGTACGCACTGTACCTATGCACTTCAGCGTCTTCTGCGCTGGCTTGCTTTGATTCTTTCCACTTCGTTTTCAACCGTCTTCCGACTTGTTTGGTTACGTGTTCACTGCTTTTATATTTCACTTTGCATCTATTTGAGTCAGTCAATATTAATTGAATAAACTAGTTATCAATCTTGGAGTCACTGTTTCGTCTAAATCATTTTCGAATCCCCGAATTCAGACCTCTGTTAACCGGTGAGTTCTTTCTTTAGTAAATACGGTATCTTGGTAACTTCCGTTTGCACTCAAGTTATTAGGTGATCTCAAATTATTTAGACTCGCTCGTTGAAGCTCTCAGCCGATATTTAGAATAGGGAGTCTCCAGCAGATTTGAATTCAGGAAAGCTGTCAACGTGAATATTAAAAATGCTGATGCCTCCAACCTATGAGAATGCAGAATGCAACCTACCTCTGCCCAAAAGTGAAGGAACCTTCAGCCAGTCAAAATGCAGGAAACACGACCTGTAACAATGTAAGGATCTTTAGCCAATTAGAATGTAGGAACCTCCAACTCATAACTTCAGCCAATTATCTAGAAAATCACAAACAGGAACTTGAAGTCAATAAAAATATTCAAAATGCTGGAACCTTCTACCAATTAGAATGAAGAAGTCGCCGTCAATTCAGGATAAAGGAATTAGCTATCAATTTGAGTATTCAAAATGCTGCACCTTCAAGCTATCAGAATGCAGGAAAGCCAATCAAAAAGCAGGAACCACAGCCACAATGAATGGACCTCTAGCCAATCAGAAAGTTGGTGCTTCCAATCAATAAGGGCGCAGGAACTTCAGCCAATTATCCAGAAAGTCAGGAACAGGAATCTTTAGCCTATCAAAATATTCAAAATGCCAGAACCTCAGGCGTCAAAATGCTGCATTCACATTATCCATTTCTGAAACTTGTTTGCTGCATTGATCGTGACTTCCCTTTGGGATCTAGCCAAAAGCGAACCTCTAAGACAGCACGTGAAGTCCCTCTCGTGTGCTCAATGTCTTCAGTGTTTGCTCCATGAATTCAAATATTGCCCTGGCTATGACAATATCTCGGATTGGGAATAAAGGCCGGCACGGTAGGTGGAGAACTCTACTTGCCCTTTTCCTACGCGGTTTGCTTGGATGTCAGGATGCATGAATGCTACTCCACGACAAAGCTCAGTAAGCAAACTGGCTGTGAAAATATGCGTCAAAAAGGGTCTTTAGCGTAATTTTTGGCACTGCCCTGACAGCCTGCCTCAGCTGTTTGATTTTGCTACCCAGCAGTTTGTATTTTTCTCTAGTTGTGAGTAACAATGTAACAACTCGATTGTGTTGTCCAACTGTTACATATATATATTTATTTATTTAATATTTAGTAACATTAGAAACACTGTCACCTATCCAATAAAAATCTGTTCCTATCTTGTAATGGCTATGCTCATTTCTCTCAACTTGATTTCTATAATTATTATCCATAGTTATCTTATCAATCCTTAGTTTATTTCACTAACATTATTGTGAAGCCCAGATACCGTGCCTTCCGAGATCAAAAGTTTTTGAGAGAGGTGTCGTGTTAAAAATGTGTTATTATTATACCAGTTGGAAATCTATAGATGCATTGAATTTGAATTCATCCACAATACACAGAATCTGGATAACTTTTGTGATTTTTGACCCTTGATAGCGTTGGGAACTCCACCTGATTCCGAAGCTTTCCACATTCGATTTAGGGCTTTTCCTTCTGAACCTATTCTAATTCTTATCTACAGGTTTCGACAGGTTTGTTTAAAAGAGGGAAAATGCCAATTTAAACGGCCCCGAGGCAATCCCTCACATGTCAATACTCCCTCCTAAGTAAGAATCGAACTGCTGTACCGGGAAAGGCCCTTCCAGGCAAGTTGCATCCCTCGCTCGACGTTACGTTAAAAGATGCTAAGGAATTCAAGACTATCCCTTTTGAGAAATAATGGGGTTTCTGGCTTGTTGAAAGGTTCAATTTATTTTGTCTGAAATCCCCGCTTATTTATTTTTTAAGGGACCCTCGGAGTCAAAGCCCCAAACTAATACCGTTCAGTTCTGCACCCTTTAACACAAATAAGAACCTTTTCCCTCACTGAGGCGATCAATACTCTCAAAGAATTCGTTCTAGGTATATGAAACGTTGAATCTCTAAAAATAAAATCCTCAGTTTACAATACCTTGATAGATAAACTGCAAGAGTAGTCAACATTGCAAAATAATTTGAAACTGCCAATGAGTTGAATAATCAATTAACTTGGACCAAAAATTCTTCAGATCTAATGTGCAGTCTTTTCTGTTCATATTATCAAATCTTTATTGTAATAGAAACGCTGCAAATCCTCTACTTCTTATTACCCAATCTTCATTTACCTTTATTCGCAATTTATGAGCAACACATTCAACTGAATTTCAACCAATTTGCGAACTTAAAGAATGTGGAATGTGAATGTGACAGACAGACGGGTGGGAAGTAATGTTTTCTTACAAAGAGTTTATATGAACAGACAACGTCCCTTGGTTCGAAAATGGGAACTACAACACAATTGAAATAATGTTTTGATTCATGTTGATTTGTGATAATACTTTGTTATTCTCTCAGAGTTCTCATGCTGATGGATTGCTATGAAATTAGAGCAACAATTCTGAGACCAACTAACTAACCCTCCGCATTAGAGCAAAAACATGATGCCCTTTAACGCAATTATTATTTTTTTGCCTGAAAACAAATCAGAGAATGACTTTTTAAACCCAAAAAAGAGGGAAGAAACGATCTTCTCAAAATGAGAGTTTTTGGAGTACAGGTGAGAGAGGGAGAAGAAAATACAATTTTCGTGTAATTCAACAGGGAGGCTTCCCGACGATCCTCCTCTTTCCTCCCTCGCCCACTCATCTCTTTTCTGTTTCATCCTCCATTTCCAGGGCCGACCGTTCTAAATCCCCGAGCTAAATGAACTGGCAAGAACTCATTAGCAATATTTCCCATTTTGAGAGTACGAAAGCATTACTCCCTGGACCTCTCGCTCCATTTATTTATTATATTTCACGCTCATAAATCCGACAGATTTCTTTTTAACCCCCTTTTCTCAGACCTCACTTTCGACCATCTTACCACTTTTACGTTTCCTTTATAAAGGATTTCTTACCAGGTTTTCCCTCCCAATTTCGGATAGGTTTTTTTCTGAGGTGCCTTTTGTCTCTGTTCTTTACCTCGACTGTCTCTTTCCCTCAGTCAGTGAAGGTAAGCCCTTGAAGTATGAGCGGAGGGAAGATAAATTTGGTGAGGGATTTAAACTCGGCCTTCCACGCCAACTTATCTTTCCTCCGCTATACTTCTATCTCTTAGCGGCGAAAACCCGCAGTGAGGGTGTTCATTTGATCAACATTCTTTCTTCCTTTTGGTTCTCTGAGTAATTCAACTCGCTTTGTGTAGGAAGGATATTGAATTCAGATTATTTTTAGATATTCTACTGTGGCCTTGGCTTTTGACTTCGAAACGTACTTTGATCTTCTCATAGTCATAGTCATAATAGTGACAAACTTTAGCATTATTGAATATCCTGGGGGTTTTAGTGTTTTCACCTCCATGCAGAAGTCTTGATTGGCTAGAAAGCATTGTGAACAAGTCCAGCTTAGTAAAACCTGCTCATTGTTTAGCTCCATTTTAGAAGCCTCACTATTTCTCCTACCAAATAATTATTATTTTATTTGGTTGACAAGTGGTGTGAATGTGAACACCAGTCTGTGCACGAATGATACCAGAGAACGATGCGAACGGAAGAAAAAGGTTTGAAATCTGAAGAAAAGTGTTTCTCACTCATGTTTCTGAAATGAAATGATTCTCATTCATGGGTTGTTTCATTTATGCTCAATTCTAATCAAGGAACTACTTAAAGATGAGGTGTCGTGACTCCCACCTAAGCGACATTTTTGCCAAAATAAACCACAGATGGGTGTTGTATTTTGAGATGCTCGGTGTCCAACAGTAACGGTCGAGACTTCAGGCGCCAGTCTCTCTTCTCTCCCCTTCTAGTCCTGTGAATGACCTTCCTCTCAGTAGTAAGGGGGCTTTTCCACACATCGCATTTCAACTTGTTAATTTCTTCTCCCTCAGCCTCCCTAAACGATCACTTAACGGATTCAGGCCGGGCGATCCATCCTGTCTACCAAACTCACAACTATTAACGGTTTCGGGGAGGTTACCCTCACTCTCCCCTACGTTGGCTATGGTGGACGGCCACTTAGTGAGATTCTCAAAAAATAAATGGAGTTGGGGGCGGGGCCAAAAGTTTTAAAGATTTTACTCCGAAAGTTATGAACTTTTTGGTTTATTATTTTCAATAATAAGCCTTTGGAATCGAGCAAGAAAAAAAATTTTTAACCCCCCCTCAAAATTTGATGTTTTACGTTTCAAGGTACGTAGAATCCGAAAATCGAATAAAAAAATTTCCGTCCGTCCGCCGTACGCGGCACTTTTCTTAGCAACACTGGACCGATTTGGTTCAAATTTGGTATATGGGCTCCATTTGGGGTCTAGTTGTGCCGCGAAGCTTTTGGTTGATGTAGGTCACTTCTAAGGGGTGAAAATTAAGGGTTGAAATTTTCAAGAGTGCCCTAGCTCGAAAACTCTCGAAATAAAGGTATCGTTTTTTCACCAATTTTAAATAGTACAGAATTTTTAAAAATTTTTGAGACCACCCGGAGCTCTGTAGGACAAACAGTTCGGTCCCTACGAGTATTTGAAGGTTTTCCTTCGATAAAGCAGAATCATGAGTGTGAATCGCAAAAGAGGTCTAATCGCCGTTCAAATTTTATCTGACTAAAATGCGATCGCTGTTCATTTCTTCGATTTGTATACAGTTTTGCCTTCTGCGTAACCAGTAATCAAATTTCCATATCAAGCTTTCTATTTTTCGAATCGAGTGTGAAGCGTTTAGTTCTTTCTAATAAACTTGATTGTGAAGGTGTGAAGCCATTATATTGTGGTAGGTAGTACCTACCAATAGGTAGGTGTGGTAGGTAAAAAAAAATTGGTAGGTAAAACAATGTTTGTAGGTAAAAAACGCTGCAAATCATTGCTCACTGATCAGATCACTGATCAGCTGAGTGAGCTCCAAAGCCATTTTCAATGCTATTGAATGGAAGTGCTCTTCCAGGCGTCTCCAGCATTCGAGGATATCTTCTTCACTCCTCACATCACTGATCAGCTGAGTGAGCTCCAAAGCCATTTTCAATCCTATTGAATGGAGGTGCTCTTCCAGGCGTTTTCAGCATTCGAGGAGATCTTCTTCACTCCTCACATCACTGATCAGCTGAGTGAGCTCGAAAGCCATTTTCAATCCTATTGAATGGAAGTGCTCTTCCAGGCGTCTCCAGCATTCGAGGAGATCTTCTTCACTCTTCTGATCACTGATCAGCTGAGTGAGCTCCGAAGCCATTTTCAATCCTATTGAACGCAGGAGCTGAAATTTGAGAGGGAAGGTCAAGGGAGAATACAGATGGTGGTAGGTGCTATTGATGGAGAACCAGTGATCTATACAGAAGGATGATCTATACAGAAAATAATAAACCTTTGAGCAATGATTTGCAGCGTTTTTTGAATTGGTAAACGCGAATGTGCTCATAATTAAATTATGATATTCCACTTCAATTTTGATTAAATTCGTGTATCTTTATTATTAAGTGTTGTGAGATAAACGGTTTAGGGCTGGTCGATAAGCTACGTCCAACAATCTATATCTTCTCCTCATTTTGCAAGAGTAAATTCCGAAATTCAATTTCAAATTAAGTAAACAAATGTTACTAATTTTTTATTAATTTACTCAAGCACAATTTAAGGTGAAAGGCTTTGGCAGAAACGGTCATACGAAGTCCCACCTGTTGCATTGATGGTGAATTTACCCACCCTAATAACCGGATTCATGTGTCGAAGTGGAATTTAACAGTGCCCAAGTCTTGGAGCTCAAATTCCTTTTCAGATCTTGAATCTTCAATAAGGTTGTTCTGATGATCATGGGTTTCAAAGAAGAAAACGAAGTTATTGTTAATTTGGCGCCTCATCTTGAAGTGAATATGGACTAAGATGGAATAAGATCACGTTTAAGCGATTTTGCCTCAATCCTTCAGGAAAGTCATTCAATCCTTCAGGGATTGTGTCTCTTACCCAGCTGGTCGTATATATCACTGGATTATCACTTAAAAGACTCGTTGTTTGGGATTTGAAGTCTCAAGGGATTGTAGTCTCACAATACTAAAAGAAGATGGGGACTCACTGGCCTTAATAAATTATTCTGCACTTTTTATACGGCCATCTCTCTTGTATCATATACCTACTAACTTTATTTTCCTCTTTTTTAGAACCAATTTTTTTGTGGCTTCTTATTTCTTTTAAATTCTTTTCTGGAATATCATGTTTGTATTCTGCGATCTAGAGAGTGCCCCTATCCTTCCTGATCGTGAGGTTATGGTGTCGGAATCTTACTAGCTGGCTGTGCTATTTTGACATACTCAGGACAGTTTCTTTAAATCCATTCAAGATGTTTTCGGTATCTAAATTCAAGTGAGGCCGTAGTTGGTATCTAAATAGATAGGTGCACTATTCGGACATTCATCCGTTTTAAAGACAGCAGTTATACTCAGAATCGTTTATATTAGATTCATTCAAGGTATTTTTGGAATCTGATTCAAGTTTTTGGTATATAAATTCAAGTGAGACTGTAGTTGGTATCTAATTAGGTAGGTGCACTATTTTATCATTCATCCGTTCTACCGCAATACTCAGAGCAGTTTCATTCAAATTCATTCAAGGTGTTTTTTTCGATATTCAAGAAAACTCTGAAGGGGACCGCCACCTTCTCCCTAACAAACGACGAATAGGATTGACGACGGATTAAGGAGAGGGAAAAAATACGGTGATTCACTACTCCCATTGAATAACAGGAGGAATGATGAAACAAATGGTCTGAACGAAGACAAAACGAGGTGTCGGGCGAACCGGAGTTAATTTGAGGAAGGGAAAGAAGAAGAACAAGAAGAAGGGAAGAATAAGACCCCCTCTACTACCTTAATACCAAAAGGAAGGATTGTAATCCTGACTGACGCCAAGTAGATGCAGACGTCACAGCCCCGTGGAATCAGAACAAATGGCGGGATCCTCGCTGTTTCCACTTGTCACCTGGTGCGGGGGATGGCTGGGCAGAGGGGGACTAGTGGGAGGACTGAGGGAGACTAGGAGACTATCTTCGGGAAACCTTTTTAAATTTCCTTTCCTCGGGAACCCCAAGTCGACGCATTCATCACGAATGACTCAGAGACTGAGGTTGTTGCTTGTCTTCATTTGCAACTTTACGACCGTGAGTGCTTTTCCTCCGTCAGGTTTTCATTTAACTTCACACTGAGCTACGAGGTTGGCCTCCAGGTTAGGCGGGTAGAGTGGATAGATTTGATAATAATTATCATGGCAATATTGACGACATTTATTACATCATAATGTAATGAACCAACCAGGTTGACTGTGCTCACTATAAAAAAAAACACTTTGAACGAACTGATGTAATTACAAATCTCCCTGAAAACATCTAAAGACGTAGATATAGCTACTGATACTTTTGATCCTCTGGTAATCGCAGTAACCTTCGATCGAACCAGCTGGCCAGAAGATTCACTCCAAGCCGGCGTGTTTCACAATTATAAGTAGGGATGGCATATCGAATGAAATATATCGATATATCGATCAAATGATATATCGTCAATGAGATATCGATACCTTTGATATATCGGAGAAAATATATCGATATATCGGAAGATTTACTTTAAGTGAAGTAGGAAGATGAATTTAATCGTTTTAAAACAATATAAAAATCATTCAGGATGATATTTATGGACATATCGGAGTATCTACTTGGAAAAACTTGAAGAAGTAAGTGGGTAGGGGAATTGAAACATCACTAACATCACTTTGGAAGAAATAAATTGATATACTCGACACATCGGAAGATATATTTGAAAAAACCTGATGAAATAAGTATTAACCTACTTTCAAAAAGTTACTGGGTATGAATGTTCGAAATTCATTGTTTAAAAACTGGAAAAAAGTGCAAAAATGTCATTGCAATGTTAAATTAATTTACAAATTGACAGGGGTATAGTACTGTAGACAATCATGATCCTTCAAAATTGAAAATAATTGTTGTAAAAACCTGCTTCACTTCGTATAGTAAGTAGTTTTAATCTAGACGAGCCTCTATTACTTTTGATTCAAGTCAAGTAATTGAGCCTTGAGAGCCACTGTAGGTGTAAAACATTCATGTACACAATCATGTCTGAGCTGAAGTCAACAGTCTGAAATCAACCCATCACTAGGTAGGTACCTACAAACTGGAAACAAATTTGGAATATACCTAATTACTTGATGATTTTATAGGTACTGGCGTCTCTTCTCGTCTATTCATTTCAATATTTAATTTTTACTAAAAAATTGTTTTTTTAAAACTTGAAAACAGGTCGCAATATATCGGCAAATATATCAATATTAACCGATAATATCGGTACTCTATATCGATATAAATATATCGATATTTCAAACGTAATGTATCGATATATCTCATATATCGATATATCGTTGCCATCCCTAATTATAAGACGTTAAAAGCAAGCTTTGAAAAAAGAGAACGACCTAGCTACTCGACTGAATAGGGAGTCAGGCATTATTTAATAATACATATAATAGTACATTATTTAATATTTTACCGATAACTTCTCTGTTATCTCTCTATTAAAATCGGAAACGCCTAAAAAGGTACGCCACCCCTAGGGGGAAGGATTTTATGTCATATCAATTTCATCCAAATGAAAATCGTGATTCCACCTTTTCAGAGAATATTGAAAAACTTATGAGGCGGAGTTATGGATACCATCATAAACTTCGATGTTTATGAGTAGTTCGCTTTACGAAGTCGTACTGACTAACTCAAACATACTCAAATGGATAAGTCATAAACAACTCAAATTTACATATGGAATATAAACGAAATATTAATAATTGGAGTTGGATAGCACACTTCTTCAGGTTTAAAGGTATAACCCTATCTGGGATTCAAGTCATCTTATCATTCCTTCCCGCTAAAAATATCACGCGATAGAGCCCAAGAGAAACGAAAGGAAAGGAAAAAGCGTTAAAATAGCAGATTAGCATACATTTAGTAAAATAAACTCTTGAATTACAGGATGTTATTATCGGGACAGCCACCTGTTCTCTCGGATTAATTTTTCTAATGCATAGTAATGTAATTGGACGGCGCGGGAAGGTTGAGAGGAGAAGGTTTTTCCTATATTTATGCAGATATTATTCATGCAGACTGCGAGAGCAATAAAGGTGCACAAGATCTTCCCTTCACGAAGCACCAGAGCTCTCTTCCGAATAAAAAACGAAGCTCTTTAAGGGAGGAGGTACGCGGTGTGTGTGACACCTGGGGCTGGTTAGGGGTCGTCCCTCTGCTATGTAAATCACCCACAATAACGCTCTTCTATTGCTACCACCTTGGGCAGCCCCCGTTCTTGTTTTATTAGAAGAATCAACATTTTTTATAGAACCCTCCTCCTTTCCTTTGTCCTTAGTTTTTTTCATACCGCTGTGGGCTTCATCTCTTGTGGTTTTCTTACTAGAGATGTTTTCATCTTGAGTTTCAACAAAGGAAGTTTGTGAAATATAAATAACCCCCATGATTATAGTTAGTAGGTAACACCAATGTACTTACTAAAGCACTTTCTTTCTTCATTACTGAAGGTATGTGAAGTAAAGTAAACAACCAATTCAGGTTGAATTTTTGTCCGACTGCCATTCCTGGCATCGCGGACATCATCAGCAGTCTTCCAAAGGGAAGATCAAAATTCGTCCTGATGATTTCGCTCATGGCTTCCCATCGCCTCACCACTCTAGAGGGGGGGGGGGGGGCTAGCCGCGAACGGTGGAAAACGCGCCCGGCACACGAGACTCGAACTCACGATCTTCCCGCAAGGCTCGGTTCGTGTCTCGGACCCAGAAACGCGTTCGTTAACGAGCACGGCTATCCGGACCCCCCCCCCCCCCACTGAAGGTATGGGAACTTGGTATTCACGCGTTTATCTTAAAGTTTCTTCCAAAATAAACGATCCCCTTTAAATATCATCATAATTAGAGTATTAGGTCTGTTTGTTTCCACACGTGACAAACGCTCAAAAACGCTCCGCTTAGCAAAAGCTCCGTCGCCAATGGCTCCATAAAACCCAGTATTTTCGATATTTTAGATTTTGATCGGTACAAATTAAGCCCCAATCAGGTTTTATAATTAACAATTCTGCCTTTCAAAGCTGAAATGCAGCAAATCCGCATTTTACCCAAATTCTTCTACTTCTTTCAATGCGTGTTTTCTATCTGTGAACAGTTTCAATGAAGTAGAATAATAATAATATATCGCACCTCTTATCCTACCATGTTTTTGATACCCGTTTTCACGTAATCGTCTATGTGCCACCGAGGAGAAGATATTTAGTGGACTGTGGATAATTTGATTTGATTAGTTCATTTGGCGCAGGAAACAACAAGATCATCGGTTGTTTGAATATCGAAAAGGCTCAGTAATATAATAGCGACCAACTTTTATTATGTCAAACACTTTAATATTTGTGATATCTCCAGCATATTACGTAGATTAGATACCTATAAAAGTAAATATTACTTGAAGGTATGAATATAAGTTATATAATATTAAAATGCTGGTCCGCTCTTAGAAATGTGCTGAGCGCAGCTTCACTAACAGAGAGCTTATATAGAAGCCGGGAGTCCTTCTCGGGTCAGTTCTTTCTTAGCCGCTCTCCAGTGCGTACTTGTGTGTTGTATTTTCAAATAAACATTTTTTTTAAAAACCAAAACGTGAAGCTGTACGACTTAACTGGCGCAGTCAAACGAGACGTGATATTTTCCGAGACAAGTACACTCTCGAAAAATCGCGGAACCTTCAAAAACATCAACACCAAGACGCAAGACAGCAAGAAGACTCCTCACAGTGACATGCTGGGTACCATCCTGTGAGTAATAATATCATCTTTAACCTGTGTGAGCCCAAGTTTTTTGAAAATTCGAGACACCGCGGCAAGTAAGCCCCACTCGAAGTTTTCTTGTGAGACACCGTGATTTAATCACCACTCACAATTCAAGAAGTGGACACCGTTGCGCTGCACCACCACTTCGTGTACCCACCCATTACACAGAGTTAAGATTTTCAAAAATTTCACTTTCAGTTCAAATCATTGAACTTTTGAAACTCTGGACACCGTGCCGGCATAGCACCACCAGAAATTTCACGTGAGAGACCGAGTTTTCAACTCCACTCACGAATTATTTGTGAACTATTAGTTCACTAAAACGGGAAACTATTTTCATAGTTACCTACCTACTTCAACCCAACTTCATTTCACCTTCCTACTTACGAGTCACCACGACGGACTCCTGTTGAGATAGCGACAGCCTGTCTCATTATCTCTTCTCAGAACTCCGCCGAGAGAACATCGAAGAGCTCCGAGAGAAAACCTAATCATCATTTTTGTTTTGCGCATGCTATTCATAGTCATCATTTTTCTTGTCCTTTTAAATTTCATTGTCATTGTACCTACCCGATTTCACTTACTTACTGGAATTTCAGACTGATACAGACGCAATAAGTACAGCTTCAAAATTCCTAAACACAACAAAAAATTCCAACACTCCAGTTTTCCTTGGCTGGACCTCTCAATCTTTCCTAGGTCGTTCCAAACCATCCCCGAAAACAAAGTTATGGAAAACCAAAATCAAGGTGCCGGTCCAAACCAAATCCAACCTACAGATTATGTTGGTATTATCAACCACCAAACAAACCAAATTGGGCAGTTAACCGCTCTCATAGAAAACCTACTAGTAAATCAAGTAATTGCCCCAAGAGAACAAAGACAAGACCAACCTCGCGTTCTAAAAAAGGAACATTTGGACCTCATTCCAAAATTCGATGGAACCCCCGAAACTTTGAACCAGTTTCTCAAAATTTCCCAACAAATCCACGACAGATTTTTCAACAATGATGACCCTGAAGACTTCCAAAATGTCATGATTTTGGAAGGAATTAAATCTAAAATATTATCCCCAGCAGCTGAACAGATATTTTCAGCCAATTTAACGACTTTCGACGAGATAAAACAGGCCCTCATTGATACCTATACTGACCGACGAGACGACTTGTCCCTTGTCATTGAGCTTGTAAATTTAAAACAAACAGAAGGGGAAACCCCATTCAAATTTCACGACAGGATGGTTAAACTCCTTAACTTACTAATAGCTTATTTGCAAACACATAACATACCCCATCCTGAAATTTTAATCGAAAATTACAAAAAGTTGGCACTCAGATGCTTTCTACTTCAATTAAAAGAACCGCTAGGTAGCATCCTGCGTACAAGACAACCTCCTGATCTAGGTACAGCCTTGTCTTGGATGACGAATGACTATCAAACGCTAATAAAAAATAAACCCAAACCACAACAAAATTCCCTTCAAATCAAAAATCCTAACCAAGGATTCAAACCAAGCCAATTCAAACCGAATTACCAGAATCATCAAAATAGAAACCAGAATCAAGGAGGATGGAAACCACCCCAAAATGACTGGGTCAGTAAGAACCCAACTGGTTTCCAGAACCAGAAACAAAATTTCAACCCTCAACAATTTCAAACCCAAAAGCAAAATTCCCCACAAGTCAACAAAGTTAATCCTCAAAATGTACGCCCACCTACCAAGATAACGCCCACTGGCAGGCCGACGCCGATGTCTTGGCGTACTTCAAATCCAAATTATAACAACGTTGAGACAGATCAACAAGAAATTAACGAAACCAATGAGGATTACGAAACCGAATCCCATGATGATAATGTGGAATTCCAAGATGAGGAAAGTCATTTTTTAGACGAAACTGGCCTCGAATTCCCGAATTCCAATTGATGAACATTGAACGAAAAACAATTAGTGAACTCCCCTACATCATGTTCCCGAGATCCAACCTTAAGATTCTCGTGGATACTGGGAGTACCAAGAGCTATATAAACCCCGACGTTGCGGACAATTTCTTCCAAAATAAATTTCAAGTCGAACCGTTTGTAGTTCGAACCGCACATGGCTCCTCACGATGTGAGTACACTACAATGGTTCCTTGCGGAGAAATTTTCCGGCAAAGAAACTTAAATTTAAAATTTAATGTTTTTCATTTCCATAAAAAATTTGACCTTCTTTTAGGCCTTGACAATCTCAAAATCCTTAAAGCCAATATTGATTTAAACAATAATTATTTGAAAACTCCAAAATTAAACATTCCCCTGCTCTACTTGGGAACAGATTCAGCAGAGGCATACAATATCGAGGCTAGAACCATTCAGCAAATTAAAATCAGAATTCGCAACTTAGAAAACGGAGAAGCCGTACTTCCTTATACGAGAATAGGCCAAATGGAAATCCCGGAATGTTTAGTTCAAGTGGACAACCACGAAGCCAACGTAAGAATCCTCAATCCCAAAACGACACCCGGCAAATTTTTCCAAATTTCTCCAATAAATGTTGAAACTCCTGACGAAATCACAGATAACTTAATAAATAATTACTTTGACGAGAACACTAAATTTGATTTTGACATTTCTAAACTAAGATTAAACCATATGAACGAGGAAGAAAAGGCATTAATCTCAAATTTAGTTACAAAATACTCCGATATTTTCCACAACGAAAATGAACCCCTCTCATCCACTAATAGAGTTAAACATACCATTCGGACTACCGATGAAATCCCTGTCTACGCACGAAATTACCGCTTCCCCGAGATTTATCGAAAAGAAGTCGATCGACAAATCGAAGAGATGTTAGACCAGGGAATAGTTAAGCATAGTGACAGCCCTTGGAACGCCCCTATATGGATTGTCCCTAAAAAGGCTGACGCAAGCGGCAAACCTAAATTCAGAATCGTGGTCGACTATAGAAAATTGAATGATAAAACAATAGAAGACAAATACCCACTACCACAAATTTCAGAACTATTAGATAAATTGGGACGCTGCCAATACTTCAGCGTAATCGATTTAAAATCTGGTTTCCACCAAATTGAGATGAGTCCCGAAAGTATCGAGAAAACAGCCTTCAGCACACCCAGTTACCACCTGGAATTCAACCGCTTACCTTTCGGACTAAAAAACTCGCCGAGTACATTTCAAAGACTTATGGATAACGTACTGAGAGGTATAGCAAACGAATTTTGTTGCGTATATTTGGACGATATCATTATTTACAGCACATCCCTTCAGGAGCATATGAATCGTCTTGAAGAAATTTTCAAAAGACTACGAAAAGCCAACCTTAAAATACAGCTGGACAAAACAGAATTTTTACGAAAAGAAATAGCGTACCTTGGTCACGTCATCACCCCAAATGGTGTCAAACCAAACCCTGAAAAAATTAAAGCCATTCAAAACTATCCAATACCAACTACCACAAAAGAAATAAAATCATTTTTAGGCCTACTAGGTTATTATAGAAAGTTCATCCAGAACTTCGCAAAAATTACTAAACCTATGACCCGTTGCCTAAAAAAGGGGTGTAAAATAGAAATTCAAGATCCTGAATATGTAGATGCATTTGAAACTTGCAAAAACTTGCTAACTAATGAACCGATCCTCCAATACCCCGACTTTTCAAAATTATTTCATTTAACGACAGATGCTAGCAACGTAGCTATAGGAGCTGTATTAAGCCAAATCACTGATGGAGCCGACCTCCCCATAGCCTATGCTAGTCGAACCTTATGCGATTCCGAAAGACGACTATCAACTATCGAGCGAGAATTGCTTGCTGTCGTCTGGGGAGTCCAATACTTTCGTCCCTATCTGTTTGGTCGAAAATTCAAAATTCATACTGATCACAAACCTCTTCAGTGGTTGTACTCCATTAAGGAACCAGGTTCGAAATTATTCAAATGGCGTACCAAACTTTCTGCCTACGATTTCGATATCGTGTACAAGAAAGGAACATTAAATTCCAACGTTGATGCTCTTTCTCGAGTCGAATTGTTGAATAACAATGATGACAACGAGCCTATCGAAGGAGCCGACGAAGCCGTTGACATATTTTTCGAAAACCTCTCCCCTAAATCTCTGCTTCGTATTGCCGACAAAAATGTAGAAACTCCAGCCTCAATAATAGCAAATTTCGACTCAGAAGAAGAATCCGAATCAGAAGGCACCATCCACTCCAATGCAATAGGTCATGCTACTGTAGCAATTCCAATTCGAGATGAACCCATTAATAATTGTAAAAATCAGATAATAATTAAACTAGCCAAAATTCCTATCGAGAACCCTGTTAAAATAAAGAAAATATTTGAAAACAAGTCTAAAATTACTGTCCACCTTACAAAACATAACTTAGAACAAGATATAATTAAATTTGTCAAAGAATATGTTCAACCAAAAATTAAATACGGTTTATACTTTACAGAAGACATATACGAACAATTCTCTAGTATTATGACTAAAAATTTTGCCTTTTCCGAAATAATCATGACTAAATATACTAAAAGATTAGAGGACGTATTTGACGAAACGAAAAGACCAGATTTGATTCGTAAGTACCACGAAGGAGTAACTAACCATCGTGGAATTGACGAAACTCATAACCACCTTAAGCGAACGCATTACTGGCCGAACATGAGAGAGTCTATTCAAAGATTTATCAACAACTGCACCCTCTGTGTTAGGTGCAAATACGACCGTAATCCAATAAAAGTTAAGTACAACGTCACCCCAACTGCTTCCCGACCATTAGAAACATTACATATGGACAAACTAACATTAGAAGGCTCAAAATTCCTGACAATCATTGACTCGTTCTCTAGACACGCGCAAGCTTACCTTTTAAAATCATCAAACGCCGTTGATATAGTATATTCACTCCTAACCCATTTCTGTATTTATGGAATACCCTAAGAATATTGTAACAGACAATGGACCAGAATTCCAAAACTCCATAGTCAGAGAATTCATGTTACTACATAATATTAACCTCCATTTCATCTCTTCTCAACACCCAGATTCAAATGGCCTGATAGAACGCTTTCATTCCACACTCATCGAACATATCCGCATTCTAAATGAGCGTAGCGAATTCAAAAAATCCAACATGAGTACTAAAGTCAAATATGCCGTACTAGCATATAATAATTCAATTCACTCAACTTCGAAACTGACTCCGTTTGAACTCTTATATGGTCACATAAAACCAGACACGTTATTGGATCTAAAGATTGATCAAGTCATTGCAAATAATTACATTACAACTCATAAGGAAAGAATGTCAGCCCTGTATAATCAAATAAAAGAAAAACTCCATCAGCATAAAGAAAAGGTGATAGAAAAGAAGAATGAAAATCGGGAAGAGCTTCCCAAAATTCCTCCAGAAGTATACGTTAAAACAGTACAAAAACAATCAAAAACGAAACCTAAATTCAATAAAGAACAAATTAAATCAATAAATCCAGAACTCAAGACAGCTTTGATTGTTCCCCGTCATCATAATACAAAAGAGAAAATTCACCTTTCTAACGTGCATCGTCCTAAAAAATTCACTGGATGCTCCAACCCTTAGAGAATTGATGTGCTACGAAATTCTAAAAACAAATCTAATTTAACACATTTGTTACAGATCAATCTTTCTCCTCTTGACCTACTCCTCCGGGACGAACATAAAAAATATAACTCTTAACCCTGGGATACTCCCTATACAACTTGGACCTGCTAGACTAATTACTTCCCAGCACACGCTAATACACCACTACAAAATCAACTCACTGATAGACGAATTTTTCTTACTTACTTCACAATACGAACAACTACTAAAGAAAATTACTGTAAACGATTACCAAATACAAAAGACAGACGAATATTGTAAACTGATTAATTATACAATTTATCTAATAAAAGAGAAAATAGATCATGTAAATATCAATCAGGGTAGACATAAAAGAAGTTTAGTTAATGGATTAGGAAGAGTAATTAAATTTATTACAGGTAATCTAGATGCTTATGACGGAGAACGTTATGAAAAAATATTTTCGAGAATCAGAGAAAACGAATTAAATATAAATAACCAATTAAAAGCTCATTTTTCCGTAATATCAGAATTGATATCCAACTTCAACTCTACTGTACAAGATATCCATTTCAATAACGAACAAATAAAATTTAAATTAATGGAAATAGATAATTTCATGAAAACATATTCAAATGAAGCTCTTAGTAAATCCATAATAGAAACACTCAACCTTCAGCAATTAGTTTTCGATCTAATATTGTCTTTATTCCAAGATATAGAAAATTCCATAACATTCTGTAAATTGGGTACCTTGCATCCAAGCATTATAGGAACCCATCAACTATTTGAAGAACTACAAAAATTGTCAACCTTTTATAACTCAAAATTCCCTTTAAAAAATAAACACGAAAACATTCTAGAAATCGAATCTTCCATCAAAGTAACTTGTGCCATACACGAAGATGAGATAATCTATTTCCTGAAAATACCTTTGTCAGACGAATTAGAATACTTTTTGTATTATTTAAGACCAATACCAACATTAAGACTCAATGAGTATGTAACCATATTTCCGAGTATTAATTATCTTCTAAAATCCAATGTATCTGTAATACCCTTGTCAGATAATTGCAACCTAGGTAATGTGATTCATTGCAATAAGAAATTGATATCAAACCAAGATGCTAAATGTGAAATAGAGATACTCGAATCTGAAACCACAGAACACTGCAAATACACAAATGTAAAATTTGAAAACAATTGGATCGAACAGATCCCTGAGTCCAACCAACACTTAGCTATTTTCCCTTTTGGCGATAGAATTGAAATTCATAATAAACTGTTATCCGAAATCTCAGAATTAAAAGGCATTTTTCTTATATCGAGTAGTAACAACGAAATTTTTACAAAGGCCAATCATTACACTCAGAGAGCCATTCACCCGGTCTCCCGAAATTAATTAACAACTTAAATTTTGAAATTAAAAACCATCAAATGGCCAATGTTTCTCTAACACTCAAAGAATTAAATTTGAAAAACGTTAATCTCAACCAATTTAGACATCTAGACCCTTTAGATTTAAGTTTATATTTTACCCCGAGTATTTGGACCATTATTCTTTACGTCCTTATTATATCATTTATCGTTTATACGACAATAATGTATTTTAAACATGTTAATGCGAATGTACAGCCTACCCAATCCTAGAAAACTGACTTACTTACACCAAAATTGTCGAAGTACCACTATCGCACAGTGCGAATACAACATGCCCGCCATGCAGTACGTAGTACTTTGTCCGCATATTCATAATGTACCATATTGTAATGTTATATCTGTCTTGTTTGTAAATTTTATAATTAATAATTCTTGTAATACGCACTTTAGGTACCATACAATGATGTGGGGTTGTATCAGCCTTAAATTCCATTCTCAGGGGGGACGAGTTATATAATATTAAAATGCTGGTCCGCTCTTAGAAATGTGCTGAGCGCAGCTTCACTAACAGAGAGCTTATATAGAACCCGGGAGTCCTTCTCGGGTCAGTTCTTTCTTAGCCGCTCTCCAGTGCGTACTTGTGTGTTGTATTTTCAAATAAACATTTTTTTAAAAACCAAAACGTGAAGCTGTACGACTTAACTTATATATATGTACGGTATTAAATTGAACTGTTAAGCAAATTAATGGGCAATGTGACCATGACGGGAATCTCGTACTATTTATTATTTATTTATTTATTTATTTATTGTCATCTTACTGCAATCGCGCTTGGTTTTCAAGGTTGAGAAAAGGGAAAGGACCCTGTAAAAGGGAAGGAAAGGGACTTGTAAGGGAACCATCGGCAATATCTCCGGGATGCAGGGACCCAGAGACCAATTTATAAGCAGTATTTTGGCCTAAGAAAGATACAGGGACCTTCAGGTTAATAAAGTGAGAAGTGAGAAGTTCTCTTGAAGAAGAAGTGAAGGAATGACGTAGTTCGCAAGCGCCACTTTGGAGTGATTATTCATGATGGGGAAGGGTCTACCTATCCGCAGTAAAATTGACGAATAGATTGACCTCTGAGAAGCTTGACGGATCAGAGAATCGGCTATCTTCGGATTGTCCAGGTTGATTGCCGATAAGAAGAGCTTAAGATAAGATGGGCTTCGTCTTGGCATGAAACATCGGTAAATCGCTAATATATATTTACTAAACATGGTTGTAGGTTAATTCCCTATTCTAACTTCAGCTGATCAAATCGTAAAACGGCTACGCAAGATTTACAAAAAGGGGCTGTTTTTAATAAGACCAAGAAAGAGGCTAAGGGGTTTTCTACTCTGGGGTTACTGCGATTAAAATGATAATTGGGAGGTGGAAACCAGCCCAGCTTACATAGGTAGCGATGCGGGGGGGGGGGGGAGGGTGTAATTTGCCGAGTTGGTCCTCGCGGCCGTTTAGACGAAGTCTCATCACAAGGAGGACCTCATCTCCTGGTTTGGGGCTTGCCCACAAAAATAAGAAAAAAAGCTTGTAATACCTATTTGCAAAATTGTAGCAGCGGTTGATTGGGGCAACATCGGGTATGATGCTTAATATATCCCCCTTCTGGTATATTGTTTTCAATACTGAACCTTTGGAATCGAGCTAGAAAAAATAATTTAAACCCCTTCTTCACTCTATAGGTAAATATCCATGTCACGAGGTATCTGGTTGAAGAGTAGATAGTATTGATTTGAATTGGTCTTTTTCAGCTCAAGTATTACTAATGTTCTTTATCAAATCAAATCGGAAACGTTGGGACATGAAGCCTCCCTGCTGAGGGATGTTCTGGAAAGTGATACATAAGACCCAAACTTTGAAGTAGCATTGAGAAACCTCACCTACAACGGAAACGGAGTTGAGTAGAACGTTGTCTATTTCCACGAAAATAATGAGTTACAAGTTCAATCTATTTCGACGGTTAGGTCATCATCAGTAACAAACAATAACTGTTATTGTTTGTTACTGATGATAGACCTAACCGTCGAAATCGATTTAACTTGTAACTCATTATTTTCGTGGAAATAGGCAACGTTCTACTCAACTCCGTTTCCATTAAAATGGTTTTCCACAATCTCATCGAGAGTGATTTTATTCGTCTCGCCTACAACGTTTTACCAGACCAGACAGTTCCAACAAAATAAGAAAAATCGTACATCCAGAAGAAAAATCACAATATTTACAACAATTGCTAGGCTTAATCCACTACCGAGATGAGAAGGCATAATAACATAATAGATTTTAAAAAAAGCACAATATTCTTTCAAACAAAAATTATCCAAAAATTAGAAATAACGTTTGTAAATAAAAATAATAACAATAAAAATACCTACTAATCATGTATATCTTTCTGTGTTACATGCTCAAGATACGTATGCTAGAACATGGAATAAGAAGATGTGAAGAAGGCTATCCAGCCGAATGACCTTGCAGAAGCCATCGCTTTAAGTAAACAACAATATTAATCAATTAAAAACGCTGCAAATCATTGCTCAAAGGTTTATTATTTTTTGTATAGATCACCCTTCTGATTTGAATAGGATTGAAAATGGCCTTGGAGCTCACTCAGCTGATCAGCGATCTGAGGAGTAAAGAAGATCTCCTCGAATGCTGGAGACGCCTGGAAGAGCACTTTCATTCAATAGGATTGAAAATGGCTTCGGAGCTCACTCAGCTGATCAGTGATCTGAAGAATGAAGAAGCTTTTGAGCAATGATTTGCAGCGTTTTTTACCCACCAACATTTTTTTTACCTACCAACTTTTTTTTACCTACCAGCTAGGTACTACCTACCACACCATACTGGCTTCACACCTTCACAATCAAGTTTATTAGAAAGAACTAAACGCTTCACACTCGATTGGAAAAATAGAAAGCTTCATATTGAAATTTGATTACTGGTTACGCAGAAGGCAAAACTGTATACAAATCGAAGAAATGAACAGCGATCGCATTTTAGTCCGATAAAATTTGAATGGAGATTAGATCTCTTTTGCGATTCACACTCATGATTCTGTTTTATCGAAGGAAAACCTTCAGGTAGTCGTAGGGACCGAACGGTTTGTCCTACAGAGCTCCGGGTGGTCTCAAAAATTTTTAAAAATTCAATACTATTTAAAATTGGTGAAAAAACGATACCTTTATTATATATATTAGATATAACCTTTATAGACCTTTATTAGATATATACCTAGGGCACTCTTGAAAATTTCAACCCTTAATTTTCACCCCTTAGAAGTGACCTACATCAACCAAAAGCTTCGCGGCACAACTAGACCCCAAATGGAGCCCATATACCAAATTTGAACCAAATCGGTCCAGTGTTGCTAAGAAAAGTGCCGCGGACGGCGGACGGCGGACGGGGGACGGCGGACGGACATTGCAAATTTGGATTCTACGCACCTTGAAACGTAAAGTGACAAAGTTTGAGGGGGGGTTATAAAAATTATTTGCGATACGATCACATAGGCTTATTATTAGAAATAATAAACCAAAATCAATAAATAACAAAATAATTTAAATTGACTACATTTTCTTAATATGTATCAATTTAAACAATGACAATTTATTTTTCCGACGAAGGATAAACCGGCAGGTTTTGACCAGCATCGAACGTATCGGTGGATGCTCCTTACAGTGCCAGTGGCAAGCGTTGAGCACGGTTTCCCTGATGAAGGTCCAGTAGGGTTGTTTTACTGTATTTATTTTTGAAAATACAAACCAATTCTACTCCACTCTATCTGCCAACCGTAAACATTTTAGGACTAAAATTGTTTAACCCTGAGGGGAGTGTAGCTGCAAGCTGCTCCGCGAATGGAGAGGAAATGGACGGGCTACCTTCAGTCGTTTTGTTGCCTACCTCCTGATTAGTGATCTCTCCACAATACTAAATATTTTGCGGTTTCCTTTAGTACCCAAAATCCATTTTCCTTTCATTTCTGACATGAAGACATTGAATGATTGAAGAGTCAATCTACAGGGTGTAACACGAGTGGTTCAAGATCTTTCTTTCTACAACTTCTAAAACTATTTTCCGACAAGAACTGCCCCTTGAAATTTTTTGGTATCCCATAAATCTATCATAACTCCCTCAATTCGAGTGTTAACTCAAATATAAACGTCAGCCAAGTGGGTGTGGCACATAGCTTCCTCGTATCCATAACCCGATTGTATCGATCATCCGATGCATAGTAGTTAATCTCAAAACATAAATCTCGAAGTACCTTCCACTACCCTCATCGGGGACCATCTACACGCTAATCTGAACAATCCTGAGAAATTTCGTCGTAATCAGATGGAAAATGTAGAAGTTAGGGCAGTTACAAGGAATTCACGTTTGCGCATGCGCAGCAACTACTATTTGTCGGGGGGGGGGGGGGGTGATTTTCATAGGGGACCATCTACACTCCAATCTGTACAATCCTAAAAAATTTCATCAAATTCGGATGAAAAAAAGTGTTATGGCTGTTACAACGATTTTACGTTTGCGCAAGCGCAGAGGCTACTGTCAATTTTATGGCTTTGATTTTCATTGCGGACCATTTATAACCTAATCCGCATAATCCCTGAAAATTTCATCTAAATCGTATAGAAAATGTGGAAGTTATGTCTGTTACAAGGAATTCACGTTTGCACATGTGCAGCGGCTTTTATCAGTCCGCTGGAGATGATTTTCATAGGGGACCGTCTACACGCCAACCCGCACAATCTCTGAAATTTTCATCGAAAGCGGACAATAACTTTGTATATTTATGCCAGTTACGAGGATTTCATGACAGACACGGCATGAAGAGAGTGTGGCCTCCTCCCACCACTTCAGTTTCCGTGGTAGTTCCTGAGCTCAAAAAATAAGGAAAGTCTCTAAGTAAAGTTTTGAAACGTCCATAGCGAACTTATGATAGATATGGTTTGGGTTTCAAGTCATATCAAGTCAAGTGTCTAGTTGGCAAGGATGTGGGACCTGGAGTTCTGATACTTCTGGGGTGGATACTTAGTAGTTTCGGGTCAAATGTAAATCACATTGAAACATATTTTTTCAATACTTAGATTTGTTATAAATTTGCAGTAGGTATAGGTTGATGAAATTCATCTTATGATTAATCATTGGTAAATCTGTAACTACTAATTCTATAAAATTATTCTAAACTTAATTGGTTGATGTTCAATAGTTACTATTGAACCAGTGCACAATAGAAGCTGTCGAAACTCGTGAGAATAGGAATGACTAGGATTTCGGGATGGAGCCTGAATGACAACAAATTAATTTCGAGCTGAATAATTGAGTGATTTTTTTCGTAGTACTATTTCCCACCACCAGAATTCGCTTGGCGTACATTTTGTGTAAGACGATGCGACGATAAAAAAAAGTTCCCTACCGTCTGGGTAGGTATATCTCGCCAGGGGAGGAGATTGCTTCTGTGTGTGGCGCTCTGGCAGTCATGAATTCTGATTATCAAGGAAATGTCGGGAAATACCAATCTTCACGCCCTGTTGATGGGCTCATGATGATGCATCCGCATCCAATAACTCAATTCGTGCTCGGAATACATTTTATGTATGCTATGAATAAATGATCCTGTATCTGCAAGTAATGCGGTGCGAAGCCTTTTTAAAATTCCGCTCAGGTGAGTAATGGGATATCCAGGTGGTGGAGGGCGGGAAATTATCTTACAAGACGTGCCTACGGTGGATTTCCCTTCCTCAACCAGGAGAGGGCTTGAAGCGACATATTGCAGACAATTGTACTTCCTTTTCCTTGACTCTTCTTTAAGTGTGAAATTATGTATTGGTCCCAATTTGCATCGTCCCATTTCGTCGTCATTGTGTATTGCATCTTTATACAAATTCGGAGATCGAAACGCGTGATTGCGTTTGAAATTTATCAACCCATTATTTACAATGGTAAACGCTGTTTGTAAATCAGTAATATGAGAATTTGGAGCTATACATTGTAGCTCAATTTAAAAAGTTTATTTCCAGTAGCGAATATCTTAAAGTACTCTGCTTATGAACGCGTATGTCGTATAATCTATTGTTCTATGTTTAAGAAGTTAACTGCCAAGCTGGCATACATGCAATCTTGGCCCCAGACTAAAAAACGCTGCAAATTATTACACAATGGTTCATTATTCTTCTATGTTGATCACTCGTCTGCAAAGCCACCAACCATCCAACATGAAGAAAAACATCGACATTTCGGTCAGCTAAAATTTGAACGGAGATTAGGTCTCTTTTGCGATTCACACTCGTGTTTCTGATTTATCGTAACTCCAACACTTAAATTCTCGTAGGGAGCTAACGGTTTGTCCTACAGAGCTCCGCGTGGTCTCAAAACTCTAAAAATTCTATAGAATCTTAAATTGAAGGAAAAACAATACCTTTATATCAAAATGTTTTGAGTTAGGGCGTTTTCAAAATTTCAAACCTTATTTTTCAACCCTTAGAAGTGACCTACATCAAACAAAATCTTCGGGGCACAACTAGACCCCAAATGAACCCTACATACCAAATTTCATCAAAATCGGTCAATGCTAAGTGGGGAAAGTGCAGCGTACGGCGGACTGACGGCCAAATTTGTATTCGATTTTTCGATTCTACCTACCTTGAAACGTAAACCATCGATTTTGAGGGGGTCTTAAACTTTTTTTTTTTTTGATCGATTCCAAAGGTTCATTATTGAAAATAATAAACCAAAAACATTTTTGGCAGAAAAATTAAAATTAACTAATTTTAAGAATAATTAATGAGTCCAAATCCGAAATTTTTTCATTTTGGTAAATTAGTTACAATAATTGGAATTGAGCAAGAATAAAAATTCAAATTCCCCTCAATGGTTGATGGTTTAAGTTTCAATGCACGTAGAATTCAAAAATTGAATGAGTGTACATTTTCCCGACTGTCCTCCGTACGTCTCCATTGTCACTTTGCCCAGTTCCCGTGGGCCGATTTTGATGAAATTTGGAATATCAGCTCCATTAGGGGTCCTTGTGCTCCGAAGGCTTTGGTTATTTTCAGTCGCTTTTAAGGGCATAAAGTAGGGGAAAACATTTTCAACACGTCCTAACTCAAAACGACATTCATTAGTGATTATCTAATGAATGTTCCATGACGTTTCTTAATCAATTTAAGTTAGTGTCAACTTTTAAGAAACGAATGAAAACACCCAACTATCAACATTAATATAGGACCAGATGCTCCCTCTTCTCTCTTTCTCGTTCTAAGAGTATCTTCTTTGTCAGGATGCTCTTTGTATACTCTGCCACAGCAGTTCAGCTCCTTTTACCTTCCAGCATCCTGCTGACAACAGCCTCTGGCGTTGAACTCTAGGTAGCTAGCTCCAGCTCTGCCATCATCTGACTTCTTTCAGGCGCCCAAATGAAATTTTTGAGATGAAATTGAAATTTTGAAGGCTTTTAGAAATTAATTAGTGCACGGCCCTAGGGAATTGTAAATCTGAAATCTGAAATTGTAAATCTGGAATCATCAAAATCAAAAAATAATTTCCAGAGAAAACTCGGCGCTTTGCGCCTCGGCGGGGGGCTCCGCCCCCCTGCACCCCCCGGTTTATTTTATTTTTCCATACTCTGCATGAAATCATAGGAACCCAGAATGTGTTTTTGCGATGCTAGTCATCCGTTAAATAAAACGCTGCAAATCATTGCTCAAAGGTTTATTATTTTCTGTATAGATCATCCTTCTGTATAGATCACTGGTTCTCCATCAATAGCACCTACCACCATCTGTATTCTTCCTTGACCTTCCCTCTCAAATTTCAGCTCCTGCGTTCAATAGGATTGAAAATTGCTTCGGAGCTCACTCAGCTGATCAGTGATCAGAAGAGTGAAGAAGATCTCCTCGAATGCTGGAGACGCCTGGAAGAGCCATTCATCCATTCAATAGCATTGAAAATGGCTTCGGAGCTCACTCAGCTGATCAGTGATCTGATCAGTGAGCAATGATTTGCAGCGTTTTTTACCTACAAACATTTTTTTTACCTACCAATTTTATTTTTACCTACCAACTATTGGTAGGTACTACCTACCACACTATAATGGCTTCACACCTTCACAATCAAGTTTATTAGAAAGAACTAAGTAAACGCTTCACACTCGATTCGAAAAATAGAAAGCTTGATATGGAAATTTGATTACTGGTTACGCAGAAGGCAAAACTGTATACAAATCGAAGAAATGAACAGCGATCGCATTTTAGTCAGATAAAATTTGAACGGCAATTAGACCTCTTTTGCTATTCACACTCATGATTCTGTTTTATCGAAGGAAAACCTTCAAATACTCGTAGGGACCGAACGGTTTGTCCTACAGAGCTCCGGGTGGTCTCCAAATTTTTAAAAATTCTGTACTATTTAAAATTGGTGAAAAAACGATACCTTTATTTCGAGAGTTTTCGAGCTAGGGCACTCTTGAAAATTTCAACCCTTAATTTTCACCCCTTAGAAGTGACCTACATCAACCAAAAGCTTCGCGGCACAACTAGACCCCAAATGGAGCCCATATACCAAATTTGAACCAAATCGGTCCAGTGTTGCTAAGAAAAGTGCCGCGTACGGCGTACGGCGGACGGACGGAAATTTTTTTATTCGATTTTCGGATTCTACGTACCTTGAAACGTAAAACGTCAAATTTTGAGGGGGGGTTAAAATTTTTTTTTTCTTGCTCGATTCCAAAGGCTTATTATTGAAAATAATAAACCAAAAACAACAATAATAAATGTGGAGTCTTTGGCAATAATAAAATAAATAATTGTTAGACATTTAATTTGGTCTAAAACCCTGTAAATGTTATATAAATAAATATGTAACTACAAGAAAAATACTATATAAATTGAGAGCTTTCCAACGAATGGTGAACAATTTCTGTGCAATGAACACTGCGGGAGTTCTATTTCCTTACCAACGGCTTGGTTGCACGTGAAAATCATTATAAAAGAAGCGTAACGGTTTTTTCTGTCGCTTTTTCGTGACGAATTTTTTTCGGTAGGTCATCGCAAAAACACATTCTGTGTTAAAATGGGAAAACCTCCTTAATAAATGGTTTTTCCAAGTTTTTCCATATTTCTCTGGCAAATATTGTTCGATTTGATGATTTCAGCGGCAATCTTTCAGTCTTTCAATTCCCAAGGCCCATGCACTAATGAATATCTAAAATTCTTTAAATTCCAAATTTAGGTACAACTTTTCAAGTTTTTGCGCCTTCAATTTGGCGAAATACTACCGACTGAGACCCCCTCAAGTTCTCGTAAGGAGCGAACGGTTTGTCCTACAGAGCTCCGGGTGGTCTCAAAAATTCTGAAAATTCAATATTATTTAAAATTTGTGAAAAAACTAAAAATTTTTTTCGACAGTTTTCGAGCTAGGGCGCTTTTGAAAATTTCAACCCTTATATTTCACCCCTTAGAAGTGACTGACATCAAAAGCTTCGGGGCGCAACTAGACCCCAAATGGAGCCCATATTTAAAATTTCATCTAACTCGGTCCATGATAAGTAAGGAAAGTGCCGCGTACGGCGGACCGGCAGAAAATTTTTTATTCGATTTTCGGATTGTACCTACCTTGAAACGTAAACCAACAAATTTAGAAGGGGGAGGGGTTAGAAATTTTTTTCTTGGTAACAATAATAAATCAAAATGGTGTGTTTATTTGTTTATTCATCGAAACAGGCAAGCCCAATACAATATAAACGTAATTATTGCTACAAATATTTAATGTGAAAATAACTGATTTACAATAACACAGTAAATTTAGTTAAAATTTACTATAACAGTGTTGTTTGCAGACGAGTGATCTATTCAGAAAATTAATTAACCTTGTCTCCGGTACTCTGTGTTAACCTTTGTGAAATAATTTGCAGTGTTTTTGCAATGTCCTTTCTTTCCACCACCGCCTTCAGTCAAGGAAACTAATCAGAATTTATTGAGGTAAGATTTACTGAACTTTGTGAGTCGCAAATCCCACTTTTTTGGCGCATGGAAGCTTGAATAAACTTCCAAATTGACGTCATCATTTAGTTTCAAACTTTTGAGGAGGTTCGGAAGCTGGTTGTAACAAGAGTTGGGCAAAATCTTACTCATGAATATGATTACTACCTAGGAGTACGTTTTTGTGATTATGATTAAGATTAAACTCGTATTCACGCAGTAAGAGTATGATTAAAATTGTAATCACAGAGTATGATTAAGAATACATTGTTAATTACAGAAAATCTGTGATTAATCACAGGAATAATATGATTAATTTTTTTTCACGCACTATAAGTATGATTAAAGTCATAATCACTGAAAACCTGTGATTAGTCACAGTTTTCCTGTGATTATGCCTTTAATCTTACTCATAGTGCGTGAATAAGATTTTAATCTTATCATTTCTGTGATTAATCACAGATTTCCTGTGATTAACAATGTATTATTAATCATACTCTGTGATTATGATTTTAATCTTACTCATCGCAAGATTAGTGTGTGATTAAGAATTTAATCTTAATCATAGTCACAGAAACGTATTTCTGTCATTAAAAATCTTAATCATATTCATGAATATGATTTTGCTCAACTCTGGTTGTAACTTACATTCCGACTCATCGAAACAAACCGATTTAGGGGAGTAAAAACACGGAACTACTGCGCCATTAGTGAGTAGGAAGATACTGACTCGGAGACAAGAGCGTCCGCTTAGGTATTCCGGTGATGTAGAGAGCATTTGTCCACATTAGGCGACGAAGGGGGCGATGAGGCTGAGGGGGTCGAAGGAGGCATCTAATGAGAAAACTTGGGGGGCGGTCGCCAAGTCATCGCAGAGCGTCGAGGGGCTCATCCTGGGAGACGAGGGATCAGGGGCGCCCTTCCTCGGAAACATCACCCTCCACGACGTTACGACAGATAACCAAGTTGGGTTATTGCAACGCTAGGAGAGCTTAAGACGTCATGCAACCCGGCGATGCGACAACTTGGTGTATCACGAAGTGTTCCTCTGCGATGCTCGTCGTGGTTCTCCTCGCTCACGCGGTTTCGTTGAATTAGACTAAATACACCAGCAAAGTATCAGTGTGAAGTCCTGAGTGGGAATCACAGCCTGCAGAGGAAAGTTTGGATTCGGATTTACTGAATTCAAGGTTCAAGGATTCAGTGAAAGAAGAAATCACGAGTTTCTAATAATTCGAAACTTATTTTCACGAATAAGGCTCCCCCCCCCCCCGCCCCTCGAGGGATACATCACCAAACCAGGACAACTGATATACATATATACATATGTAGTTTAATTTATGGTATCATGTAGTACACAGGGTGGTCCGCTCGTAGATGCAAAACGTCTGCCAAGTGGGTGTGGCACATAGCTTCCTAGTATCCATAACCCGGTTGCATAGATGGTTCGATACATAATAGCTAACCTAGTTAACTAGGTTCACCATCCGATTACGATGATGATAATCTTCGAGATCCTTGAGAAAAAACCTGAAAAAAGTTAACCACCATCTTCACGACTTTAGGAGTGGTAACTCGTAGGACACCCTGTGTTCACAAGTTTTTTTTTTTAAAGGGAGTTTTAACTTTTTAGTACGTCCCACAGTAAGACTTGGACGTCCTTATGCGATCGATCTGGGGTGAAGGAGGACAACACTCAACAGAAAAAAAACCAAAAAAATAACCACATAATAATCCGTTTTAGACCATTCTGAATCCAAATCCGCGAAAAAAAACCATAGGTGAATGTGTGTGTGTTTGTGACAAAATCTTGTGTCGTCTGCCCAGGCCTTAGTTCTCAACCGATTTTCGTGGTTCTTTTTTTGTTCGACGCGGGAAACTATCTAGTTGTGCACTACGGCGCCGAAATTTTGAATTTTGTTTTTTAAGGGGGGGGGGGAAGATGGGTTAATGCTTAACCCATTTGGAACCAGCGCTGGAGGCAACCATATTTGAACATAATTTGGAAGTAACATTTTGACTAAATTGTTTACTTCTGCTTATTTTCTTGATCTGGAATGTTCACCTCAAACCCTACCAGCGTTAGTTTAGTTAAGAACGTGATTCAGTACAATTGATTCTCATTTGAAAATGGACCAATCTGTTTTTGTTGAATCGCTGCTGAATAGCTTGGTGTAAATAATCAAAATATTTTTTTTTGTCAATCCTTTTTTCATTTTCTTTTCACCAGAATGTTTATTTATGGGATAAAATTGTTTTCTTGGAATTTGTTCCACGCATAATTTCACAAGAAGTGGTTTTACATCAGGGATGCCATATGGCACCGCTGGTCTCTCAGGGGCTCTCAGTTGCTGTCTCATAACTCCTACATTTTTCATTCGATTTCGAAGAAGTATTCAGAGATTGTGCGGGTAGTTGATGTTTCGAGATCAACTACTATGCATCGGATCATCTATTCAATCGGGTTATGGATACGAGGAAGCTATGTGCCACACCCACTTGGCAGACGTGTTTTCATTGCAGGCCTGAATTTTCTGTTCAAGAAGCCCTTGATGTAGTAACTGTTACTAATTGGTGATACCCCTGATTGAATTAACCAATACACGTGATAGAATGTTGAACGACCTGAGACAAATATACTGACTGATGAAGAGTCAGGCGATTTAACAAGGTGCAGTTGCTGGCCACAGAAAAATTATTCAGATTTCTGACAATCGCTGCTACTGGGATCAGAAATCTGACATGAATTGCGAAATGGTTAGCACTGCTAGGCGACGAAATAGTTTTTTTTTCAAGTCTTTTGGGGACCAGTACGAGTATATTTACTTTTAGGTACTTACCCAAAACTGTTGAAAATCAATAATATTCGAGTGCGTCCGTACGGTCTTAAAAAATATTTCTTTGAAAAGTGATCTATCACTAGTGTTGTTTCGATACTTGCGATACTTACTGGTATCAATACCTTCCGATACTTCCGATATTCGTATCGAATACCGAGGGATCGATATTTTACTAATTGTCGTATCACACAGATTACGATGTTAATTATAAATCACACCATTAAGATTTATATAAGTTTCACTTTTATTAATTTAACACAATAGTAAGTAATTATTGAACCTCAGAAATTCTGAGTCAGAATTGTTAATGCTGGAAGACGTTGACCGGGTTGTCTATCTGCTACCTAGCAACAGTTTGCACAACTGATGGCAATGAATCCCTGATTACTAATGGAGATATATCAGGTCTCCCCCCTCAGTCCACAACGTCTCAACTGGTCTACGTGCCGTTTCAAGATCCTGTCTTCCACGAATACTTGATAGTGAAGGTTTCCTTGTTTCGCATGTATTGTTCCTTCCATCCATTTGGGCCCTCGCGAATGATACCCTCTCAACAATACACGATTTCCCACGTGGAATGTTCGTGTCACGTCCAGGGAACTCCTACTTCTTGATTGCTTGGGCTTTTGGTCACAAATTAGCAAATCTAACTTTGAGCGAACGTTGTAGGAAAACATTTGCTTGTAGGCTGATATTCCTGTCGCATTTGGAGCTCTTCTTAGTTGAATTAAGATTGTAGCTATTTTATCGTCGAGTTCCCCTCTGTCAGCACTCATGGCTTTTAGCTTATTTTTTACAGTCTGTACAAATCTTTCTGCTTGGCCATTAGTTGCAGGATGATACGGAGCGGAAGTTTTGTGGTAGATGTTATTTTCCTTCAAAAATTGTTGGAACTCTCTAGAACAGAATTGGCTTGCGTTATCAGAAACCAGGACGTAGGGAATGCCGAAAACCGAGAATACTTTCGTTAGAGAGTCAGTTATCCAAGCTGTCGTGGTTGTATTTGTTGGAATAATCTCCACCCATTTGGTAAATGCGTCGACTACTATGAAAAAGGATTTATTAAGAAATGGACCAGCAAAATCTATATGAATCCTTTCCCATGGCCCACTCGGCTCTTCCATGGGTGATGACACTTGGGAGGATCGCTTCTTACTTCTAAACAAGGTTTACAATCGTCAACCAATGTCTCGATTTGTTAGTCAATTCCGGGCCAATAGCAATACGACTAATATCAGTAAACATAATGACGTATCGAAACAATATCGATAACAAACTCAGAAACACTTTTTTCAAAAACTGGTGCCATAATGACCAACTGTATTTTTGGGAACCTTGCAAGAGGACGACTTCCTATAAATTTCATCCAATGTTACTTCAACTTGCCGTTCTTCTTTGCCTTTTCTTTCTTATCAAGCTTTAAAGTATTACTCTTTTATATAATGGTAGATATAAAAAATAAGGACGCTTTTGGACTTCTAATTTTCATTATTTTCCTTTCCTTGAGTACCTACCCGTTTGTTAGTGCTGTCAGAGCAAAAATCATAGAAGTCACCTAGTTACTAGAATGATCAGAGGTATGATGAACATGTACTCGGTATTAGGTTGGGAATCCCAACTTTGGACAATTTCATTGACAAACACGAGTATTATCATTCTATTTATTTTTGTATTGTAAGCCTTTGGTCGAGAGTACCAGTCGATCGGGAAGGGGAAAGCTAAGATGTTCCTATTAAAATTGGGGGGTGTAACGGGTCGCTGAAAGGTAGATGAGCAACACACTTAGGCTAAGAATGGAGATATACTTAACTTAGGTGGGTCGTTGGTAGCTCCGTCCGAGGCGGCTTGGGAGATGAGGCTCTGCGACACACCTTGACGATACTGTTTGTTTTACCTGTATTAAATAAAGTAACAAATTTTGTTACTCTTTAAGGTGTATCGGTTTGTTGAATAAAGAATGATTTTACTGAAGTTACTGTGTTCCTTTTTTGAAATGAATTTAACTACCTAACTCCGATACCCGTTACAAGTCAGAACCAGAACCAGGGTAAGTTTGAAAGAAAAGATTGTATAAGAAAACGTGGTTTTAATAAGATTGACTCGAAATGCGATACAGGGCCGACGACCCGATACTGCCTGATGGGCTTGACTAGTAAGAACAAGATTGTGGTGTTGATACTATGTTTAAATGCTGTTACGTTACTCTTTACAAAAATATGACTTAGATGTGATACTACAGTTACTCTTATTGTTCCAGTTCGAGATCCTCTTATGAAATAAATGTTACTGACTATACTGAGTTTCACTTGTTCCACCTTCTACCTAATTGGCCAATTAAGATAGATATACACAGTTACACTCACGTGAAGGGTTACCGTAGCGAGTCCTTGGCACGATGAGAGGCGAGAGAGAGTTCAGGGGGTAGCCGGGACAGGACTGAAGACACGGCGCGCGATACACCCGACGCGACACGGATCCAGGGGAGGCAGGACGTTACAATCACAGCAAGGATGGCACCACTCACTTGGTAAAACCTATCTCTGTACTTGACTGGGGGAGGCAGGAGGCGATACGGTACTGTTACGTTGAGGCGTTACGGTACGGGGGAGAGAGCTTCAAAGGTATACGGGTTTCACTTCAGGACTAGCTGGCTAGGCTGCGCATCAGGGACTGAAGCTCTCCAAGTATGACAATGGCCTTTCTTTCTCCTCCCCTCCAGGTTGTCCAACTTTACCTCGCCAAATGTTGGTTGGTAAGATTGCATGCTCTTCATCCATTTGCTTGACTATTTGTGTGATTGTGTTGTTGTGCCCAAGGTGGTGGGAGGGCACTTTGAAGGGGCCACGCCCCATTTGATGTGTGGCCTTTTGGGGTTTTCTCTCTTTTTCTCCTTCAGGGCTTACTGGCCTCTGCGGCCTGGGTTCCTGTCCAGGGGTTTTCAGGTCTTACAGGCCTCTGTGGCCTGGGGGTTTGCTCTCAAGGGGGATCAGGGCTTACTGGCCTCTGTGGCCTGTCAGGGGGAATAGTGAACTGCAGAGCGGCAGCTCACAGTATGGAAAAACACTACTTTGTAGGAAGTATCGAATGATACTCGTGGTATCAAGTACTTACGTTTCGATCTCGGTACCAAGACTTCGATACTCATTCGATACAAGTATCGAGAATATGGGAGTATCGAAACAACATTATCACTTGTGATGCACGAACGGTTCTTTTTTCATCTATTGTGTAAATATTAATTTATTAAACATTACTTTGTACGTATTATTGAAACCAGGAAGGTTTCATTCAGAGGAGAAATTACTCCATCGGGTGGTTCTCCTTGAGATTCAGGGAACAATATGAAGAGAGAAGCCTTGGGACGGAGTTGTGGGCGTGTTGAATTTAAATTTAAGATAAGTGCCGGGGCTGGCCTTGACTTGGAAAAGCGAGAAAACAAGAAAAGGGCGAAAAAAGGGGGACCCGTTCGAGGAGAAAAGACGAGTGGGGCGGGAGGGAGGGGGAAATGTGGAGAAAAGGCGAGCAGGCGGTTGGTCGGTTGAATAATATATTTCAATTACTGGCGGGAAGGTGGTGGTGGAGATCCTACCTTTCTTTCTTGTATTGTTGGGCGCAATTACACGGAGGAAGGGGAGGCGGAGGAGGCCGAGAGGGGGTCCCCTTTTAAATAATGTAGACGGAGGCGAAAAGCTGGGGGGCCCTCAGGCCGAAGGGGCAGCGGCCGAAGAAGAGGAGTCGGGAGGGCAATCAGAGTAAAACCCCGGGCGCAGTTAACCTACGAGTGAGGGGAGAACGCAGTTAACCTCCCGGGTGTGGAGCTCGTGGAATTAATCCTGGGATCCTTTCTAATATTTATAAGTGGTTCCTTGTTAACACGTTACTGGATTTAGCCTCGTCCTTAACCTCTGTTTTTGTTTAATTCCGAACTGTTTTCCCGCCAGAGGGACGAGTCGTTGGGTCGATCAGATTAGGCTGTACATCGAATCCAACGAGTTTCACAGTAGTTACGTCTCACATACAACATCCTAATACATAAAACCCCAACTGTATGTATGTATGTACGTATGCACGTCGGAGGAATCGGAAGTTAGAGGAGTCGGAGGCGAAAGAAGTTAGAGGAGTCGGAGGCGGGAGGAGTTGGAGGAGTCGGAGGAGGGAGTCATGCGATCAGCATGCTATCTCGCGGGTTAAAATTCCTGTGTGAAGTTTACCTAACTCAGTGTAATATCCCTCTCCTAATATTCGAGTTTTCTGAAATTAAAAAGAATTAAAATGTGGAATATGGGTGGAAATAGCACTTTTGTGCTTTAAGGTATCGATACTCATTATCTGCGATTAGTTTTTGTCTGCATTTAGCAGGCTTTTCAGCTAGTTGTCTGATAAATCGAATGAAAAATTTTTCAAATTGAATGAAATATTTTCCAGATTTTTTATTTATACAGGATGTAAGCCTAACTGGTCTGCCATACGGTACCAGTCGATTCTACAACTAATTTTCAACAAAAAATTACTGTTAGCAAATTTCTTAAAAACCCTTCTTTTTCGAGTTATTATAACTTTAAACTTTTTTTCGTGATTTTGACCTTACGTCATTAAATCGGCCATAACTCCTTCAATGTGCTGTGTAAATTACATTTCGAGGATACCGTTGGAAAGAACATTAAATTTCCTATCGGATGGATGCCTTAACTGTTTTTTGAGTGAAGGTTTGAGACATGAAAAGTCCTCTGAAAAGAGAATTTTACGTAATTTTGGAAACCTTGCATGTTTTCAATCGCAAATTGAATTACGAGAACTCACATTTTTTCAAGATGCAAGAAAAGTAAAAACTGCGCAAAAATCTCAGGTTTCCAACGATATAATTAAAAAATATTTTACTACCAAATTTAGGGGAGAAATTTGTGTTTGAACGCGGAAAAACGTGCATTTTAGCAACGAAATCAGCGCTCCGCCTAGACGATCTGAGGTGCTGGACGATAGAAGTGGGTGGGTCGGCGCCGCAGTAGACCGCGAGGCCTCCGGAAACAGGAGATTTCGTTGAAAAAATGCATGTTTTTCCGCTTTCAAACACAAATTTCTCCCCTAAATTCGGTTGTAACATACTTTTGTATTATACCATTGGAAAGCTGAGATTCTGGCGCAGTTTTTACCGTTCTTGCATCTTGAACAGATAATAATCAATATTATTGATTATCGTAGTTCAATTTGTGATTGAAAAAATGCAAAGTTTCCAAAATTACGTAAAATTCTCTTTTTAGAGGACGTTCTTATGTATCAAACTTTGACTCACAAGAAAGTTAAGGCATCTATCCGATAGGAAATTTAATATTCTTTCCAACGGTATCCTCAAATTGTAATTTACACAGCAAATTAAAGGTGTTAAGATCAATTTAATGACGTAAGGTCAAAATCACGAAAAAAACGTTTAAAGTTAGAATAACTCGAAAACGAAGGGTTTTAAAAAATTACCTAGAGATATTTATTGTTGCAAATTAGTTGTAGAATCGACTGGTACCGTATGGCAGACCGGTTAGGCTTACACCTTGTATGTATTTTTTTTATTTTTTTTATTTAGAAATCTCAGCGGATTCCTACGGAATGAAAAGTGTGAATTTGACACGTTTCAAGGCAAGCAATCAAGGCCCTACTCGGTCATTCAATGGTGTACATAGATCGCTATCTGAAAACGAAGTGCAGCGTAGGATTCTTGTTGAACACCCCGAACTAGGAGAGGTAAAGGTGACAAGCAAATTGGAGTGGAAAACAAAAAAAAAATCACTGGATATGTGCATTGCAGCCTTCCAAAATGGAAAAAATATCAAAGAAGTGCAAAGAACAATCCAGAGAGAGATTAATCCATGAAAACGCTGCAAATTATTTCACAAAGGTTTATTATGTTTCTATATAGATCACTCGTCTGCAAAGAACACCGTTTTCACCATTGTTACCACCAACCAACATGAAGAATAACATCGATCGCATTTCGGTCAGCTAAAATTTAAACGGAGATTGCCAAGCCAGATTGCAGGTAGTTTGTCATCTAGCGGCTGGGATGTTGAGAGGGAGAGATTGTATCACATGCCAAGTGACCAGGGTAAGAAGTCCGACATCGTTGCCGTCAAGCCCGACCAGTCTCGCATTATCCTGGATGTCCAAGTTGTCAATGGCAGCTTGGACATGGAGCAGACCTGGCGGTCTAAGATAAGAAAGTATGATAGAAATGATTTACGGCAAGCGGTGTCGGAGCTAAAAGGAGTGGCACCCGACAACATCAGGGTGATGGCTGCAACCTTGTCATGGCGCGGGGTGTTGTGCAGGAAAAGTGTCACGGAGTTGCGCGAGTTGGGCATCTCGGTAGGCGTACTCCGTAGTATCACCACCCGTGTTCTGCTTGGCTCATATTTGAACTGGTGGTCGTTTTATCGAGGCACTTCCCTTCATCCCTCTCTCCCACCCCCACCTTCCTCATCACCCTCATCCCTAGGGCCGGCGTCGGGTGAGTCCTGGGCGTCCTCCCCTTTATATTTTATTTATTTATTTATTTAAATTTATGGTTTGCCCCCTGCGTCTTTCAGGGGAGTTAAAAAAATAATAACCATCCTCCTGCTGATGAATCATTCTTTGTCGCCAGTGTAGTATCTCTACAATAGTTAACATCGACTTACTGAATGCAGTGCCGTCCTTAGAAAATGCGAGGCCTGGAGCAAAACATTTTTGCGAGGCCTTTTTTAACTATGGTTACCGGGGGGGTCCGAAAAATATTTGTCAAGCTATACTTGCAAAGTCGTAATTGTAAGCTTTTTGATAAACAAAACGTTTATCTCTTACACTCTAAAAGGGGGAGGGGTGGTGCAAAACACCCATTTCAGGTTGGTATGTTTCGAGTAATTTCGTTTCTGGTTTCAGGTAAAAAAAAAAACAATAGGAATCTCAGAAAAATAAGCTAGAAAAATCAAAACAAAGTTTATTCTTTAAGTTGGCTCGTCGGTCTATCGGCACGAGTATGACTCACCGGCGCGGACAAGCGCGAGGCTAGGGTTCGGTCATTTTGCCGCCGCGCCGCTATCAAACGATGTTTTGCATTGCTTTCTTTAAGTCACTAACATCTCGTTCGTTTTTGTTTTATCTATCCAATAATTGAAAATATTGCGCGTATAATCAGACTTTATATTTTAAGCATGTTTATCTTCACTCTGCACACTATTTCAATTCAACCAAAACTTTTGCTTATTGTGTTTTAGCGAGAGTAAAGGCCGGTCCAGACGATACGTTTTGCACTATCATTTGTCTGTGCAGTTCAAGACGTTGCAGACAAAACGTTGTGTGTGGACCGAAAACTGCGCAGTTTTGAGTCTGTCGGGTGAACTGCACAGTTGCAGCGATAACTGAGCTCTGAAAACCGTGACCTGCACAGACATGTCGTTGCGTGTGGACCCTTGCTCCATTTTCCAATCCGTTTTTTCCTCAATCATCCGATCATCTCAGATCCTCGGCAATGTTCTCGCGAGTTTTTGTCTGATTTTATTTCATTTTATGAAAGTTTTCCGTGCATTTGGCGAGTTAAATCTAAAGAGTACAGTGACAGGGACGAAAAAGGGGAAGCGTACGAGAGATTGGTTGACAAATTCAAAGAAATAGACGTCAACGCGAGCAGGGAGACAGAGGTGGAGAAAGTCAATTATTTGGGAAGCGTTTATCGCAAAGAATTGGCTAAGGTGAACAAATCGATTCGATCTGGGACTGGAGAAGACGAACTTTACAAGCCATCTCTGTGGTATTTCGATTTGCTGCATTTTCCTTTTTTTTTTGCTATACAGCACGCGAAAATTGACCACAGGAGAACCTCCTCCATGGCGATATCATGCAAAACTGAGCGAAATGTACGGATATATCTGCACCGTGTAGACGCTCTCAACACTGCGCAGTTTTAAAACTGTGCAGACAGAAGGTAGAGCAAAACTTTGCGTCTGGACCGGCCTTAAGTCTGGCGAGGCCTTCCTCAGCGCGAGGCCTGGAGCGGCCGCTCCACTCGCTCCACCCTGGACGGCACTGACTGAATGCAAGCATATGAAGGATTATTTTTTGAAGTTCACCATTGTGACGATCCTACTTTTACAGAAGGGGCAAACCGATTTGCTTTGTTCCCGATTTGTTGGAGCTACGCCTAGAGGGATATTTGATTCAAAGAGATATGAATCGATATCCTCTTCGGGCCGGCTGATTAATCTAATCACTGGTTTGAGGGGGTAGGGTCGTCACCCTCCTCTGACTAACTTATGAACAATTAGGTGAATTTCAATCTGAAATTCAACCTATATTGTTACATGGTAGCAGAGCGTGGTTTGGTGGAAATGCACTGAATTTATTTCATCATTTCCCCTCCACTTTTTCTTGGGTATTCCAGAAGGAATTACCCAAAGAGATATCCAGAAGGAATCTCTATATTAAATTCATTCCCTTATTATACTTTGCCAATCCGGTAATTAAATTCATTCATTAAACTTCGCCAATCCGGCAATTAAACTCATTCCCTTGTTAGGTTTTGCCAATCTGGCATTTTATTAATTTCAATTACGTTTTTCTTTTATATAAGCCTTTTCTGCATTTGCCTTTTCAATCATTACACTTGAATGTTTCGTCGTTCGTATACTTCATTTAGTTTGCTTACTCCTCATTTCCATTGATTTTTTCTTTTATGTATAAATGGCCCATTCGTGGCATAAATGGCCCATTCGAGGCATAAATGACCCATTCGTGGCATTCTTCTTCTTCTTCTTTTGCAATAGTACCATTACAATGGAGGAATTCCCTTGAAGCTTCCAGACGTCCTTTCCTGGGCTTCATGCTATTTTCAGTCCCTTTGACTTGTTTTCAAACATACTTCTGTTTGAAACCCAGAAGTATGTTTTAGGGAGGGGAGTGTGACGATCCTACTTTTACAGAAGGGGCAAACCGATTTGGTTTGTTCCCGATTTGTTGGAGCTACGCCTAAGGGATATTTGATTCATAGAGATATGAATCGATATCCTCTTCGGGCCGGCTGATTAATCTAATCACTGGTTTGAGGGGGTAGGGTCGTCACCCTCCTCTGACTAACTTATGAACAATCAGGTGAATTTCAATCTGAAATTCAACCTATATTGTTACACCATATAAACCTAGGGTACATCATTATTCATGTCAATAAAATGAAAGTGCCTTCACTGGCCGAGCTATTTCTTTGCAATTCTATTCGTTCTATTTCATCGATTCATCTAGAGGATTTAATGCGATCTACTTACTCCGAATTGCCTGGAGAGGTTGAAGGGTACACATACCTACAGAAGGCGGAGAAGGGGAGGCCAATCGTTGGCCCTCCAGCACGGAGACACCGAGCTGCAACTGAATAGCCCTTCGGACAGAATGGCCTGATCCAATACCCATTATTGGGCGGTGTCCTTCGCATTAAGACATCGGCTAAGAGGTTCGAACCTGAAGTGGTGGACGAATGCGGTGGGGAAGGTAATCCAAGGGAGTGAGTTCCGCTGTTGCCCAACACACGGGAGTAAGTTATTTATTGCACAAAGGCGTCCTCTCTACGGGGGTCTATGCTCCTTCTCCGTAGTGCCACTCAGATAATTAGGGTCCCTTCGTCTTCAATCAGAATCTAATTCAATTACTTCCGTATTCAGGGAAGGACGCCGCGGGGGATGTTTTCCCATCCCTTGGAAGGTACTCTCTCTCCTGGGGTGTCAAACTATACGAAAACTACATCTCTCGCCTTTCTGTACCTCAAACTCCCTATTGCCGCTCAACTGGGATCATTATTCAGTTATTCTCCTCTTATCGTGTGATCGAATAACTTCACTTGAACTAGCGTTTCAAGGGATCTTAACTCCTACGCTGTTCTCACGCACCCGTCTGCCTCTGGTATAATTTAACAATAGTTGCTAATGAAGGGTTGTTACGCGCATTCACCACAATCGACCATGAGGGGGTAGGTAATGCGGTTTTCAGAGAACTGTAGGGATGGGTATCGTTACCCCATATTTCAAAATATCGGTAGGTACTTTGTACTACGAACGTGATTTTGCACTATCCGATATTTTGAATATATACTTTCGATTCGACATTTTAAAATATATACCCCCCCCCCCCCCTGCTAAAATCGTGCAGATAGTAGTAAACAAATTTTCCTACTGAAAAAAGTGTACAGCAAGTCAACTACCTATATATTTTGTTTGTATAATAAAAATAAGGCGATTAGACAAGTTTCTCCGTCAAAAATATCCAATGAAGATCATCGCAAACTTGAATTTCCTTGTAAGAGTCTTTTCAATATTTTCTCCCTGGTGAAATCTTCCGGGATTGTGAGTTTCTTTCTTAAAATTTTCAAACATTCTCGCCTTCGTTCTCAATACTCATTCTTGATTTACGATCTAGTAAAATGAAAATACTAGTAGAAAATTATATGGGTTGGTAATAAAGTACAAGTTGAATAAAAAAACATCCATATAGGTACGAGTTTATTTCGGGCTGTATATTGTTTCACACAGGTAAATAAATAAGTAGGTAGGTAAAGGTTTTGAAGGGTTCCAAACGTCATAAACATTCGTATATTTGCTTGTGGATAAACCTTCTTCATTCGGCCGGGAGAAGTTAATTTGTCAGAAACAATCAATGGGTTGATTTTGTTAAATGATGCCTAAGAACACTCATAAAAAGGATACCAAAATGTCTTTTTGTGTTTATTACTTTGAATAGTGGTCCTTTCTTTCGTATCGTACCTACATATAGATACATACTTTTACTGCCAATTTAATCATAATTTCTTACCTTCTTCGGAGCAATATAGTCGAGTCCGATGGCAGCAAATTAATTGATGAAATTGCGAAGATAAAAACCAAGTTACATACTCCGAAAAAGTGTCAGCGCCCTCATATAATTGTACAAACTTGATTTGATTGATTCAATTTGATTGATTCACCACTGCTAATAACTCAAAACTAATGGTTACTTGTAGGAAATCGGACAAAATAGAGAAATTAGCATGCACATGCACAGTAACGAAAATGCAATAAGAAACTTTTCATTGCTGTTATAACCACAAAGAACCGGTGACAAGCTTATAACTCACGATCAGTGCAGAATACGAGAGGGAAATTTCCCCGTGCTTTTTACCCAAAATATCCATGAAACAGGGAATATCCCCACCAAGGCTGCCAACTTAAAGGTGAAAATGAGTTGAGTAGCCCCTGAGCGTCCCCTCAGGCTCAGTGTGCACTCAGGCGACCACAACACTTAAGTGGGCCGTCTCAATCAACTATGAATACGGACTGTTGAGTCGAGGCCGACCCTCAACTCAGATAATTGAGTGCTCGCTCACATTCAAACCTTGTCTATGAATTCCACCAAAAATCTTCATGATTTTTCCCAAGGTGTTGACCACGGTGCGCAATCGTGCGCAACGTACACCAACTTCGTTTTTTTCAAATCAGAACCTTTATTTTTTATTGCAGATTGGGATTCTACGCAAAATTTCATCAAGTTTAGACACCTCAGCCGATTTTTTCGGTTGCGCACAACCCGTCCAGTGAGACAACAACCCAACATGCGAACCCCTGGATTGTGCCAAAATTGAGATGAAGGAAGACCCCAAGACTTGGGTGAGTGTGATACATGTTTTTCAATTAATTTTCGACGCTGAATCACATGGTGGTATCCATTTTCGGATTTTACTGGAATTTTTCGAAACAGAGGCCGAAAACTAGGTGGTTTTTAATGGAAAATAGCTCTTTTTCCATCCTTATGAGTTACGACGCAATTATAATTAGTTCGGGTGGCTAACTCTACCCCTAAATTTTATTGTCTTTCCCTCCTCCCGAATTTGAGGGTAATGCGCACCGTGGTCATGTAGAACTTTTTTTTACCACTATCTGGACGATTTTAGCAGGGGGGGGGGGGGGGCTACTCGTGAGACACCCAGTATATTCACAGTTATTAATAATTAACGGTAATTCTTGTGTAAATACAAACAGCTTAGACCCTTGATGGCGGGAATTGAATGAATATTGTTGAGAAAATTATTTCTTGAAAATAATGGATAATGCTGATATTTTGAGACACTAAAGTTTCGATACACGATATTTTGAAATATCGATACTCTTGTCAAACGATACTTGGGATATCAATACTCGAATGCAATACAATATCGATAATTTTGGTTTATTATTTTCAATAATGAACCTTTGGAATCGACCAAGAAAAAAAAATTGTTTAACACCTCGTCAAAATTTGTTGGTTCGAGTTTCAAGGAATGTAGAATCCAAAAATCGAATAAAAATGTGGCCGTCCGTCCGCCGTCCGCTGCACTTTCCCCACTAAGCATTGACCGATTTTGATGACATTTGGTATGTAGGCTCCATTTGGGGTCTAGTTGTGCCCCAAAGATTTTGGTTGATGTAGGTCACTTCTAAGGGTTGAAAAATAAGGTTTGAAATTTTGAAAACGCTCTTGGTAACTCAAACAATTTTGATATTAGGTATTCTTTTTCCTTCAATTCAAGATAGTAATGAATTTTTAAAATTCAAGAGACCACGCGGAGCTCTGTAGGACAAACCGTTCGCTCTCTACAACCTTAAGGGTTGGACTTACGATAAATCAGAAACACGAGTGTGAATCGCAAAAGAATCCGAATCTCCGTTCTAATGTTGACCGAAATGCAATCGATGTTTTTCTTCAAGTTGGTTGGTGGTAACAATGACAAAGCCGTGTTCTTTGCTGACGAGTGATCTATATTGAAAAATAATAAACTTTTGTGTAAAAATTTGCAACGATATCCATTTCTAGTAATTGCGTACAGATCACTTTCAACTAACACACTTACTCAGGTTAACATCCCAATCTATTTTGAAATATCAGTATTTCAAACCAAGCGAAATTGTCTCTAGGTTCTCTATCTTTTCTAATTAAAGTGGTTTCTATGATTTTTAATCAAAATTGGTTTCTATAATTACTAGAATTCATAGAGAATTCGAATGGAAAATTAGAAGTTAAGGTTGTTACAAAGATTTAACGTTTGGGCTTGCGCAGGGGCTACTATCAACCAGGGGGCGATGATTTTATAGGGAGCCATCTATAACCTCCCACCTCGCTCACCGTAAGCCTTCATAATATTTCTAGCGTCAAGCGACTTTCGATTTGAACAGCATTTTAAATCCATGGTCCACTACCCAACATGCAAATTCGATCCCCCCCCCCATCGTCATCTAACGGTGCCAGCCTGGCACCACAGCGGTAATACGCCATACTGTTGAAATTTATGCCTATCAAACTCCATTTGAGTCACTTTTGAGTAAGGAGTTTTGCCGACTCCAGAGACAGAAGGAGGCAGTCTCACTCTGAGTGGAGTAGCTCCCCGTAGATACTCCCTTCTGTTTCTATTCTGGAAATAAACATTTCTAATCTGTTCTGTTTGATCCAGAACCTTCTCAACTTCCCATTCTGCTTCCGGTCCCTCGGAAGAACTGGGGCTGAAGGTAATACAAGAAATGATAAGTCGGATAGACGAGGTACGAATGCATGTAGGAAGCCCCCTCAGTGCGGTTTATATACTCAAGTTAGTATGGTGAGGGGAGAGTAGAAAAAAGTTGACGTCAAGTGACGTGTTTTTTCCCTTCCTCACTTCACCCATGTTGGTGATGACTCATGGGGGTGTCCTCCTTGGGGTTTTCCTACGCGTCTCTTTATTGGAGAACTGCTGACTAGAAATGTAAGACATTACATATATGAAAACCTGTCTGGGAATTGATTTTAATTGATTTAAAATTGATTTTAATTTTGATTTATTTTGAATTTAATTGATTTAATTGATTTTAATGTATTCATTTCCGTTTACGTGATTTGAGTTCCCATCGAGCTGTGTAATCGGAAAAACCACCTACATTTTCACAGTTCATCTTAAATTTACAACGGCACTTCAAACAGATAAGTTAACCTCTCATGATGTAGTCCTTCCTACCACCGTACATTACGACTTGCTAAGAGCTGGGAAAGATCAAAATCCACCCATTTCTTATCAGAGGACTTCTTGTTCTATGAAAAAGTTGTTGGTTATGCTCGACTAAGTAAGGTAAAGTAAAGTAAAGTAAGCAACCATTTCAGGTTGAATCTTCGTCCGACTGCCATTCTTGGCGTCGCGGACGTCATCAGCTGTCTCCCTAAGGGGAGATCAGAATTTGTTCTGATGATTTCGCTCATGGCTTCCCAAACATCACCGCCCTGGGTTGGAACGAGAGATTGCCGATCGTCTAATAGACAGAAAACTTTCTGCGACGACCAGACTCGAACGCGCGTCCCCGCTAGACGGTTCTCATCCTATCACCGCAGTCCGGTACACTGTCCACTAGACCACCGACGCCCACGTTATGCTCGACTATCACGAACACAGACGCGGAAATCAACCCGACAACTCGTTTTTAGCGCATGTCTCCGTTCACATTTTTTATTAATATTAATTAAGTAGAATGAAGTTGAGGTAAGATTCTCCCCTGTGGGTTCTCTGTTTGACGCAAAAGTAGGTAGTGTGATCCTAGGGTCAAGTTCGCGTATTTTGTAGATTAGTGCCCCACCACTTTCGGAGGTCACCCAACGCCCCTGGCTGTAATAATCAACAATCAACAGCCACCATTTTGAATCCATTCTTTCACTGCTGCAATCTAGAAAATTCAATAAAGGAAAAGATTATCCGCCCTGAAGAGAGGCACAGTTTAATTTAGCGTTCCAGCTAATACATAAACAAAATGGTCGGCAAAAACCGTTGGTTTAAGAAGCTAAGTCCTTAAAAACACATCTACGTCCTCACATAAATCACTTATAATTACATTTAGGATGAAAAGGGTCCTGGCCAAGAGTCTTAATTGCGAAGCGCAACTGTTACAGCTCAGCTATCTTAATTCCTTCTTTGGCTCCCTTCCTCCTTCGCTTCCAAGTTTCTTTGCTCTTGAATAGTATCGAACACAGAAACTACCACCAACACACATGTTTAGTTCAGAGATGCAAAAGCTATACAATATTAGCAGAACAACTGTGATGTGAATTTCGGTTCATTGAACTTTTAAGAAATATGACTATTAACGATGATTATTGTTCAAATAGATCGTTTCCTCAATAGTTTTAGTTGTCCTAAAAAAACTGATTCATTTTGTTCTTGACAGGGTTTTTTTCTGTTGAGACATTTTCATGTTTTGGCTCATCCCAGACAATTTCTATTTATGAACGATGGGTTTGAAAAATGGTGGATAAAGTTCTACAATTTGTTGCTTTAGGTCTCTAAATCATCCAAGTTGATTCTATTGATGAAATATTTTTACTATTTTGTGATGATTATTCAACCATTTTGTTGAGTAATTCGCAAATTTCAGAATGCAAAATCCACTAAAATCAAAATGCTAACATTCATCCACCAAAATCATAAATCGCCATCACGTTTCGGGCCATAAGGTACATCATGATTGCTCTTCCTATTCGCATAACAAACTGGAAGCAAAAACGCTGCAAATTATTACACAAAGGTTTATTACTTGTCTGTCTAGATCACACGCCTGCAAAGAACACAGCTTTGCCATTGCCACCACCAACCATTATTTTGATTTACGATCAAGTTTAATTCGAACAAATAAACGCTTCGCACTCAATTCGAAGAAAATAAAGTTGAGGGGGGGGGGGGGGGGGCTGAATGAAATTTGCTAAGGATGCAAAACTGGGTACAACTCGTAAAAACGAACAAGGATCGTATTTTGGAAAACTAAAATTTGAACGGAGATTAGGCTTCTTTTGCAATTTACAGTCGTGTTTCTGATTTTTCGCAATCCCTGTCCTTAAGTTCTCATAGGGATCGAACCGTTGGTCCTACAGAGCACCGGGTGGTCTCATTCGATCCCAAAAATTCGATACTATTTTAAATTGATGATAAACAATACCTTTATATTAAAAGTTTTTGAGATAGGACGTTTTGAAAATTTCAGTCCTTATTTTTCAACCAAAATGGAGTAAATAATGGAGCCCATAATTATACCAAATTTAATAAAAATCGGTCCATAATAACAACTAAGGAAAGTGTGCGGCAAAGTGCGGACGTAGGGAAAAATTGTTATCCGATTTTCGGATTCTACGTGTCTTGAAACGTCAACCAACATATTTTGATGGGGGGTTAATTATTTTTTCTCCTGGTTGATTCAAAGGTTCAATCTCGAAAATAATCAACCAAAAGGCGATTCAGCGATTCAATCTCAGTTACTGACTATTTAATTTTAATTTATTTCACCCATTTATTTCATTTACTATTTTATTTTTATTTTTTTATAATTTTTAATAATTTTATTTCACTATTACTACTTAATACTAGAACACAGACATCAATGCTTCCAAAATTCAAAAATATGAAGTTGACGCATTACTAGAGGCTGCAGTAGCTTTTGCAAACATTCAGCGAAACCAACTAAAGGTGCTTGGAGCTACGACCCACCTGGAGAGGGATATGGCATGGCAAGTCAGCCAAGGATCTGATTCGGGCTGGTTACTCACTGTTTAACCTAGAGTGGATGACCACCCGAGTCCTAACAGGAGGATCATTCATCTGGTCTAAATTCAGGGCTACGGCCACACGAAGGCGTGCCTCGGCTCGAACAAATGGGCCCCGTTGGACTTGGAGCTGAACTCGAACCAGAAGAGGCACAATCCTCTCTCCATCATTCGTGGGACGTGATTCAACCTTGTCCCTCACCCCAATGTCCGAGGTCGGATCTCGGACCCTGATACCAAGCAGCCAGATGGACATGACTGCTGAGTGCTAAAAGTGCTGATACAATGCTGTGATGTAAATATTTATGTACAAAACCATCAATTGAAGTGCTGAAATATTTTTTCGAAATATAAATTATTAATGGTATGTAGGCTCCATTTGGGGTCTAGTTGTGCCCCGAAGATTTTGGTTGATGTAGGTCACTTCTAAGAGTTGAAAAATAAGGTTTGAATTTTTGAAAACGCCCTAACTCAAAACATTTTGATATAAAGGTATTGTTTTTCCATCAATTTAAGATAGTATAGAAGTTTTTGAGACCACGTGGGGCCCTGTAGAACAAACCGTTCTTTCCCTACGAGAATTTAAGGGTTGGACTTACGATAAATCAGAAACACGAGTGTGAATCGCAAAAAAGGACTTTTCTCCCTTCAAATTTTTGCTGACCAAAATGCGATTTAGGTATGTCTTTTTTTGAAAGTTGGTTGGTGGTAAGAATAGCAAAGCCGTGTTCTTTGCAGACGAGTGATCTAAATAGACATTGTAATAATTTTGTGTAATTATTTGCAGCGTTTTTCATGATAGGCGCCTATATGTCCGTTGAGAAGATTTTCCATGATTTTTTTAAGATAAAATTAACATCTATCTCCAGAGGACGAACCTCACATTACACAGTGATATACAGTTACTTACTCGGATAACTAAACAATCATTAAGTACACATTTTTAGGGTCACTAAATCCTTTTTTACAGGAAACATCGCAAAATGGAGGTACTTACGTGAATATAATAGAAGGACGTACAGAGCAATATTAAATTCTAGATGTAATAAAAACGGAGCAGCGCGAAATATTATTTTGAAAATGACCACAAATAGAAAGCTATGTAAATTTCGCACTGAATAAACATGAGTAGGCATGTCGTAAATAATTGTCGGTTTTTTTCATTTTCAGCAGTGGAAGAGGAACATTATATTAATAAAGGCGTTTTAATTTTGCGGTTTATGAAGCTGATTACGGCAAGTCAACGAAAAATTGCGTTTTTCTCTTCGCGGATCCGGAGGAACGGAGGAAAGACCTCTTCTTTCGCGGCACAAATTACATTGAAACTGCCATAAAGTAGGGAAGCCAGGATAAACCCAAACTCTTTTCCGCCCAGGGGGGAAAGGCTCTTGAGTTTAATTTACCTGGCCACTGAGTCAGCTGGTTTTTAAAACTTATTGCCTCAGATCGCAATCGTAATTTATACGATGAAATGTAAACTTTCGACGCTCTTCCATTCCCCAGCTCGCCCTTGCATTCGCGTGCAGCCTTATCACGGACGTCCAGGCGGCCGTTTGCTCGGGCGTTAGTGTCTGACGTTACTGCTCTTTCCCCCGGATTGTATAAATTCGTAAGAGGATTTTTTGCATTGCGAAATTGCGAAAAATGAAAACTATAGCGCCCTTTCGCTTTATTCATCCATAAACCTCAGTTGTGCAGGAATGCGAGGAAAGGCCGTTAGATTGCGTAGCGCTGTTCCTTAGTCCACTACGAAAACACCCCATAAAGCGAAAAAATAATGTTGCTCGCAAGATATCATAATTTTCACAACCAATAAAAAATTCTTCATTTGCATAAAGTTATCAATTGACACGAAGAAAGGTTAAAGGTTTGTTAACTGTGTCATTCAAAACATTTTGAACTATTTAAAGGCTTGAAAAACTCCAGAAACGAGCCATGAGACAGATTGTTTATATTAATACTTGCTTTTGTTGTTAACTCTAATTGGACCCTGGTGTCACTAGTGTCACCGAAAATGTCCTAGGAATTCCACAGCTATCCAAAGGTGTCACCAGATTATCTAGATTTAAATTTAAATAAAAAAATTAATGGACAGAGCTGAATTTTTTAATCTTTTTTTGTAAGTTATAAAAAGTCAAAACATGATGTTATGACAAAAATTTTTAATATTTTTTTCATCGATTTCTTTGGAAGATTTTGTCATAACTCTATTTCGAAAGTTCCCCACAAAAATTCTGCTGTCCATTAAATTTGGTTTATTTTGGTTTCTCCGGTGACACCTTGGAAGAGCTTAGGAGTTCCTGAGTTGTTTTCGGTGACACTAGTGATACCATGGTCCAATTAGGGTTAAAGTATACGTCAGTTTAAATAAATTAAATGATGGACGGAATTTGTGATTATCGTATCAACTTGACGTTGCTCACAAAATTGGGAAACGAAAAACTCCGAGCAAAATTTTTCATAAGAATAAAATTTTCAGCAATTTTTCACAGCAATCCAATCAGCAGCGGAGTTTTGAAGGGGTATCAAAATATTCTGGAAAATCTTCATAGATCAGAAGGGGTTCTCGATCGTGCCGATGTTCCAAAATTTTGGAATCTGACAAATTTAGGAACTCATCAGTAATCAACGCAATAATTTTCGAAACAACCGATTTTTTTAACCACTTCTCCATCCACGCCTAAACCAGCCACGAATAAGCTGCTAAATTATGGACCAACCGGATGAACAAAACAAGCACACACGGCGAGACTAACTACGCCCAAACGACTGAACCAAGCATGTTCAAAGGGGTTTAAAAGGCTTCCCAAACGATAGAACCACGATCGAACGGCCAAATCTGCTTAGACCTCCAATCCAGTCCCGAATGGACCGTGAAATACCGATCTAAGCAAAACTTTGAGTTCTCGATACAAATCTGTCTTATAGCTGGGGATCACTCCGTAAATTTTTCCGTCACGAAGATCTCAAAATCAGTCCATGAAAATATCACGATTTTCCACAAATTATATTTCAGCAATTTGTTCATAATAATAATGTCACGATTTTGCTTGACGAAAATTACTTGACTATTTCCTTAAGGTTTTGCTAAGAATCGATCCGTAATTAAAGATATAAAAATTCTTATATCCGTGTTTTTATGACCGTGCGTATCGCATTTTGGATTTTAAAGTGATTTTATCATTTTTGAATGAACTGTTAAACCACTGACGCAAAAAATTCTATTTTTCGTTAATTTGGAAAACATATTGATATGCAATGAGACAATATTTTAACGATTTATCTCTTGAATTCACAAATTTTTGACCGATATCAAAATCCCCCGATGAAGGAAGGTACCTATGTCATTGGGCGACGATATTTTTAAAAGTCTGATAAGTGGGTGTGGCACATAGCTTCCTAGTATCCATAAACAGGTAGTAAAGATGATCCGATGCATAGTAGTTAATCTAAAAACATCATTCTCTTAGCGCCTCCACTTCCTTAATAAGGGACCATCTAAAAGCCCAACCGCACAAACCCTGAAATTTTCATCGAAATCGGACATAAGTTTTGTCCGTTGCATGGATTTGCGGACACACAGACCGACGGACAAGAGCGAAACGTTCAGGGAGATCTAAAATGTAAAACGTGAGTGGACATTTTCATTTTGGAGAACTTTTTTATTCATACTTGAGAGGTGAAAATAGTGCTTCCACTACCTCAGTAGACTCGGAAGCAAAGTTGTTTATCTCATTGCTTAGTTTGGGTGATTATTTGTTCATATTGGGAGTCTTGAGAAGTTGATACCTGCGTCTAGTATTACTGGGTGAACCTTCCGTGTATCTCGAGGTGGTGATGAATGGAAGAGCCAACCAAAAATGTCCAACAATAGTTTCTGTGATACAGTGTCGCTCAGACAATAGTCATGGAAGCAGGAGGTAATTCTATCTCTCAGTGGTGACTTACTCCTACGAGGATAAGAAACTCCACACGGTTTTTATACGATGTAATCTGGTCAGTTTCAGTTTCATTCATTGTTTTCGTGTTCAGGGAGGGAGTTCACTCGTAGAGGGGGTCGACATTGTAAGGAGTTGCTTCAGGTTCCTGCTCAGTTTTCTGGGAGACTTCATAGTTCGGACGTTAAGTTATCAACGTGGAGACCAGAAGAAGCCCGACGAACATGGACAAGTTGGACAACGTTTTGAAAGAACTTGTCACGAGCGGGATTTTCGGCCCAGGAAGATTTTCCTATGTCAAAGTCAACAGCAACAATGAATCTCAGTTGTACCCCGACATAACTTACTGCGATGTTGGGATCGAGCACGGTCCCGTCCCCAAGACTCACCAGTTAACAGTAAAAACACAACAAAGACCTGAGTGTGTCCGAAAAATCATGGAAACCGATAAGTTGTTTTCCAACGAAATCGCCATGTATAAGGTGATTCTACCTTTTCTCAAAGCGGACGATCTTACTCCCAGGTTTTTCCATGGAAGATCAACGATGGGATCTGAAATGAAGAAAGACATTTTGATTCTTGAAGACGAGCGTTCGTTGGGATTCACCAAATCCAAGGGATTATACTTGGATTACCACGAGATCGTTGTGGCTATGAGGAACTTGGGGAAATTCCACGGGTACAGCTATAAAGCTAAGAATTTCCATTCTCACATGTTTTCGTGCCTCACGGGTATGTTGCAGCCTTCAATTCCCGGAGACGAGCATTGGGATGTAGCTTGGAGATGCGCTCTGGAAAGGGGAGTTCGTCCATTGATGGGGCGTGCTGACGATCGGTCTCTCCTTCAGCAAGTCCTGAACCGTCTCTACGACCCGAGAAAAGCCATGAAGAACCTGCGTACACCGAGAGAGCCGTTTGCTGTGATCTACCATGGAGAGTGTCACAAGGAAAACATTTTGTACCACTACAACGAAAAAGGTAACGCTACAGACTGCGTGTTCATTGATTTCCAAATGTCGCTTTACTGCGATCCATCTATTGATATCGTGTATCTCCTATACCTCAACGCAACTCCCGAAGTCCGTGACAAGCATTGGGACGAATTTTTGAAAGTTTACTGGAAAGGCGTGACCAGCATTGAACCGAACCCTGGTTTCACTTTCGAGCAGTTCCTCGACAATTTCTCGAGGAGAGCCATCTATGGATACTTCCCGAGTTCGATTTTCCTGACTCGCGCACTCTCAAATGACCCAAGAGGTGATTCAACGGAGTCCTTGGCAAAACTATCCGTGGAAGACCGTGCGCGGAAGGTGGCCAACATGGGTGGAGCTGAAGCCACTAATATGCTGTCCAAGGTGGTCAAGCACCTTCTGGATAGAGGATACCTGGAGAAGTATGTGCACAGTGAATTTTAGATTTTGTTGAACAGCCAATTTCACTTAAATTCCTGGCAAGTAGGAATAGTATAGAAAGAAATTAGTGTTGAAGCTCACCATTAATATGTTTATTATGTTAAACATACTTGTATTTTTATTGACAGAGCATCGAGTATCTCTAACCACAATAAAATACTCATTCACTCATGTAAGTTGGAGTTTTATACAACAGAACAAATAATGTTGATGAATAACGAGGTTTTGGAAGATACCTAACTATTCGATCTATTGACAGACCAAAAATGTACAACTTATCTAATGTAGATATCACAATAATAGTTTTTACATGACGCGATAAAGAAGAAACCTTCAAGCAACTTCACAATGAGTTTTGTATTTTCACATTGTACCTTTTATTTATTGAAATAAATCTTGCTTTTCGAATGTGAATATAATTTCCCCCCTCAACATACTGGTATTACACAATTATTTCACGAGTTCAAGCTCAAGTTTATCATCTCAACTTTTCTGGCATCGTTCATCAGCAAATTGCCAGATTTTTATAGTTTCTACAAAAGAAAATCATCTGATTGGAGTATTTTTTGAAAATCGAATCAAATGTTGCAAAGGAAATCTTACTTATTTGGAATGTAAATTTCGTTTCCTCACTCTTCTAGAAGTCCCACATTCAAGGTATTCCAGATTTCTTGATTTTTCTTCAAAACCAATCCTCTCAACCCAATACATTGGGTTTCCGATTTTTGAAGGCCGAGGGTGGCAAGAGATTCTTTTGGTTTTATTATCATTATTATTTTTTATTATTTTTCATTGATAAACCTCTGGAATTGAAAAAGAAAAAAAAAGTTTAAACCCCCCATCACAATTTGTTGGTTTACGTTTCAAGGTACGTAGAATCCAAAAATCGAATAAGATTGTACCATACGTCCGCCATATGCGGCACATTCTTTAGTTACCTACCATGGATTGATTTTGATGAAATTTGGTTGATCATTTGGGGTCTAGTTGTGTCCCGAAACTTTACGTTGATGTCAGTCACTTGTAAGGGTTGAAAAATAAGGGCTGACATTTTCAAAACGCCCTAGCTCAAAAACGTTCGATATAAAGGTATTGTTTTTCATCAATATAAAATAGTATTGAATGTTTACAATCGAATGAGACCACCCAGAGCTCTGTAGGACCAACTGTCTCCCTATGATAGCTTATGAAAGGTCTTACTATAAATCAGAAACACGAGGGTGAATCGCGTAATTTCCCATTTTATGAAGTTGAATAAATAAAATAATTTATCTCAAGTTCAAAAATGCAATATTTGAGGAAACATTTAATTTCCGTGTCAAATTTTATAGAGTTACGGAGTTAAATACAAATTCGTTTTCTGGTCGTTTACACTTGCTAGTAACGTTGTTTCTCTTTGAGCGTTTATCTCAGGAAACCATACCAGGTGTGTTACTGTGTTCATTCCATATTTGACATGGAGGATCAGCTATTCAAGATTTGAGACTACCTGACTTTGATAATAGTAAAACTGAAGGCAATTGAAAGGAAGTGAAAGGTTTTTTGAGTTCTGTTGGTGTAATGGAAAATAATCATGGACTGAATGGCCATCATAGTTGTTGGTGGGCACACATGAGATCTGTGGTACAAACGTAAGGGCTCAACGGGTTCTTAACCAGTGAGGTCGAGTTAAATGATTTGAAAGAAGTTCTGCAGAAGGAGTTAACCCTGGAGTGCTACCCCAGATTTTTTGACGAGCACTGCTACACATTCGTCGATGCGACAAACACCATTACTTTTCAAGAGAAAAATAAAAATCAACAGCCACTCGTGTAGGTCTGAGCTTATGAATTAGTTCAGGATGAATAAAACATCAAATTCCACTACTTAGATTCAAACTAGCACTACTATGGAGATATAAGAAACAACAACAAAAAAAAAAAGTTTTCCAAAATGAAAATTTCCACTTGCGTTTCACGTTTCTGGCTTCCTGAACAATTTTGGTTTCGTTTCTGTCTGTCTGTGTGTCTGTTACGAAATCCTTGTAACGGACGAAACTTCACAATGTTATTGTCCGATTTCGATGAAATTTTCAAGGATTGTGCAGGTTGGCATGTAGATGATTCCCCATGAAAATCATCTCTCCTGGACCGAAAGTAGCCTCTGCTCATGCGCAAACCATATAACATGTAACAGATAATAAAACAAAACAATAAGAGAAATGATATAACAGCCACAATTTCATCATTTTTCATCCGAATTCGATGACATTTTCAGGAATTGGGCTGGATGACGTATGGATGGCTTTCAGGAGGATAGTACAAGGATTGATGTTTTGAAATTAGTACAATCGTTGTTGATACGAGGAAGCTATGTGCCACACCCACTTGGCAGACGCTTTTATTCTGTAAAACTACTCATAAGTCGCTCTGACGAATACTTTCTTCGCTTACAACGCTACTTGATCGTCTCGTCAACGAAATGACTTTTAAACTATTGAGAAAAGAATAACAAAAAGCTGCGAGTCACCGACTGCTCCTTCCATTGTCACGTAGGCAACTAACTAGTAGAAGCATAGCTGAGCCCATACGACTCTAGGCCGCACTATTGTAGCTCAAAAGTTTGGGAGGCTTAAACTAAGTTTTCAGTAATGGAGTCACACAAGAGGTTTAGGCCACGTTATTTTGCAAACACTATGGATTTACGGAAATATCAACGAATGAATGTGGCAGTCTTGAAATATGCGTTTAATGGATGATGCTGGGAGGGCCAAATGTACATTTTAATTGAGAATGACACGCAGGTGCTATTCGACGTGAAGATCAAAATCATCTGGCTGAATCCCAACTAAACAATCACAACAAGTATGCGAATCCCTGTTTCGAGTAGGACGAAACTACGAAGTTTTGAAACGGATGTTCACGTTGTGTTCAGATTTTCGTTGTATAAAAAATCGATGTTTTTCTTAATTCAACTTGTAATTAGTAAACTATGTAGTAGCAGTTTACTGTAAGTAAAAGTAAAAGTTTGGCTGATCACTGCTAGAACGAAAACGTACGGCCGCCTGACAAAAGTGCTTACAAAGGTATAAATGGTGAGCAACTGATGGCAATGAGGTACTCTGAATTCTACTACAGGCTAAACGGTTTCTCTTGTAGTGAATGAGGGCTGTGGCGTAGATCACATATCAAGTCTTTATTAGGTGGCCACTCGGCACGTCGGTCCTCGCTGAGCACACGCCTTCCCTTCTGGTCACGTCACCAGGGGTCTGCAAGGTCTCATTTTCTCTGTAATCGCCCTTTCAGGGAAGGAAAGAGCTTCGCAGACTCCCTATCGCGTATTTTCACCACCCTTATTGACTTGTTACTAGCTTATAACGGAAATTATGTAATGTATCAACCACAACCTACTCTACAACACTGTACCTATATTGTCAATTTTAAAAATCTATTTTCTTGAATAATCGAATGCCTGGTTTATTGCAACGGTTTAATAACTCCGTACATTATATTATTCCAACATTTTTCAGTAGTATAATGAATGTTGAATAAGAAAAATATTCCTAAAATTTTGTAATATTTAAAACTACTAAAGGTCCACGGATGCCCTTCTGATCGCAGCTGTTGCATTTCCAAGGGGTCTGTCGCTCAATTTGTAAAATTAGAAGACATAAAACGCTTTTACGTTTGATTTTCGCAATCGGGGCTGTTCATAGTCACGACTAAATGACCACTCTAAATTCTATGGCTACTTTCAAGCAAATCAGTGATGAAATTCATGACAAGACTACAGGATATTATAGTGTGCATATGTCTCAAACCTGCCCATTGTCAAGTAATTGGTTGAAGGTTGGGATTATGAATTCACAACGGAGATCAACCCACCAGACTTCAATGATCAAAATTGATTGGGACAAGAGTCAACAGAAACTAACTCCTATTTTGCCAGGCTGTCGGTCAATAAATTACCTTCATCAGGGCTCAAGGATGAAACTACTGTGTGAAATCCACACCGACGTCTACAACAAAATTTTGATTGGCCATCAAGTCTATTGAAGAAGTGATAGAGCCTATTATTTAGAATCAGAAAACTATTGAAAAACTGCCTACCTATCACGACCTACATCGATCGCATTTTGCTCAGATAAAATATGAGTATGAACGGAGATTAGGCCTCTTTTGCGATTCACACTCGTGTTTCTGATTTATCGTAGGGAGCGAACAGTTTGTCCTACTTAGCTCCACGTGATATCTAAATATTCAATACTATCTTAATCCTTATCTACACGCGCCCTCCGATGGAACAATTCTACACGCGTGTGGGACTCAGTCCCGCCCTGGTGTTTTAACACAGAATGTGTTTTTGCGATGACCTACCGAAAAAAAATCGTCAAGAAAAAGCGACAGAAAAAACGCGCCTTTTATAATGATCTTCACGTTTTTTTTTTTTTTTTATTAATCAAAAATACAGCAGCCTGCTTCCATAAAAATGATTACAGGCTAATTACAAGCTTGAATAATTTGATTTAACATGATGATTTGATATATTCCTTGACTAAATTTCGTGTCTTAATAAACAATAAAAATAAATAGGTACTTGCTTGAATTAAAGATCATAAAACTTCAAAGTTGATAGCTTCTAAAAATGCATGATCTTTACGTGCAACCAAGCCGTTGGTAAGGAAATAGAACTCCCGCAGTGTTCATTGCACAGAAATTGTTCACCATTCGTTGGAAAGCTCTCAATTTATATAGTATTTTTCTTGTAGTTACATATTTATTTATATAACATTTATAGGGTTTTAGACCAAATTAAATGTCTAACAATTATTTATTTTGTTATTGCCAAAGACTCCACATTTATTATTGTTGTTTTTTATTTAACGGATGACTAGCATCGCAAAAACACATTCTGTGTTCCTATGATTTCATACAGAGTATGGAAAAAGAAATAAACCGGTGGGTGCAGGGGGGCGGAGCCCCCCGCCGAGGCACAAAGCGCCGAGTTTTGACTTCAATACAATTCTGGAAGTCTCCAGTGCAATTCTAGTGCAACTCAGAAAAAATCACTGGTTCTCAGATTCCAAAAGACTAAGGGAAAATTAATAGTTAACATCAAGTTGAAGCGTAAGAGGTACAATTGTACAGACGTAGGAACCAAATAACAGGAGTGCACCGTGAATATAACGACATTTTTTTATTCAAATGAAAGAGTATTTTATATTTATAAATCGACCAGATACTTGTTCCATGGAAGTCTGAAACACTATCCCAAAATATCAGCATCATCATTTTTTGTTATTTCTTCAAAAACTCTCCTTATCTAGCACCATTACGAACAACAGAAAATTCTTATTCATCCAAGATTCCCTCAAACCAGCACTATTAAGAAAATAAGGAATAACCCTTTTTCTTCTTTACACGAAAATGTTGGAATTGGAGTTTTCATAAATATTGACCTCAAAATTGTTCTGTACCTAGTAGGTACTTCTGAGTAATCATTCGCCTCGGAAAGTTCTTGAAGAACCCTGAAAAATTCATGGGGTTGACATCGATGTGACCGAAAATTTTGGCAAAAACCTCAACAATGGAGGAAAGAAACAAAAAAAAAAACGCCTTCGCCCCCTGCACCCCCGGATGATTTCCGCTTAGAGCCTAATGGCTAAAATGTGACATACCTTGAAAAGGTTTTTCCTCCCTCTCCCTCTTTATCTTCTTCCACTGTAATATTTAAGATACCTCCTTATTCATAATAACATCAGGTTGTCAAGCATATTTGTCGTCAAGCATATGATAAATCATAGCGCTACTTTTCTGTCGCTTTTTCCTGTCGCTTTTTACTGTCGATTTTTCCTGTCGTTTTTCGGCGGGGGGTCCCATCGCTAAAACCTTTTCAAGGTAAAAAAAAAAAAAAAAAAAAAAAACGAGTAATATGGACGGTTTTAACGAATCTTAGAACAGTAGTAAAGTACTTACGTTTCTACACGTGGGTGGTACGGAGTGCTCAAAGAGGGACTCCCGACTTTGACGGTTGATAACTTACTATTGAAGCCCACAAAAAATAATTGGCGTGATTTCCGCGTAAAGGTAATTGTAGAAGGAGGAAGGATGGGGGATCTCCCTGAGGAGGAAGAACTGTGAGTTGTTCCAAAAATTGAACCAGGGCGGGACGCTGAACCCTTAGAAGTGACCGACATCAACCAAAAACTTCGGGGCACAACCAGACCCCAAATGGAGCTCATATACCAAATTTCATCAAAATCGGTCCATGGGAACTAAGGAAAGTGCGTTCGGCGGAAGGCGGCTGGACGGCCAAATTTTAATTCGATTTTGGTTTATAATTTTCAATAATGAACCTTTGGAATCGACCAAGAAAACATTTTTTTTAACACCCCCTCAAAATTTGATGGTTTACGTTTCAAGGTACGTAGAGTTCAAAAATCGAAAGGGTTCAAAAATGAATTTGAAATTTTGAAAACGCCCTAACTCAAAAATTTTTGATATAAAGGTATTGTTTTTCCTTTAATTCAAGATTCTATAGATTTTTTTAGAATTTTTGAGACCACGTGGAGCCCTGTAGGACAAACCGTTCGCTCCCTACGAGAATTTAAGGGTTTTACGTACGATAAATCAGAAACACGAGTGTGAATCGCAAAAGAGGCCTAATCTCTGTTCAAATTAAAGCTGACCGAAGTGCGATCGATGTTATTCTTCATGTTGGTTGGTTGGTGGCTTTGTAGACGAGTGATCTATATAGAAAAAAAATAAACCATTGTGTAACAATTTGCAGCGTTTTTGGATTCTACGTACGTTGAAACGTAAACCAACAAATTTCGAGAGGTGTTAATTTTTTTTCTTGGTCGATTCCAAAGGTTCATTATTGAAAATAATAAACCGAAATTCTTTTTACTGACTTTTAGCACACATGTGATGGCCACCCGGCGCCTATGATAATTTGTTATCTGCGAATGGCTGGGCGTCTGTCTATCAATAACCATAGAAACCCCCCTGTCCCCCTACGCCACTGTTGGATTGCGTTCTGTAATTCGTTTTCTCTTTGCGAAAGGCAAAAATCCGACAGAAATCCATCGCGAAATTGTTTCAGTGTAAGGCACGGGTGCAATGAGAGTGCAAATGATACGAAAATGGTGCTCTGCTTTTGAGGAGGGACGTCGGAACGTGGCCGATGGAGACCGCTCAGGTCGCTGTGTTTCGGAAATTGTTGAAAGCGATGGACGCTGAAGTATAGTTGTGTATCTATTGCTTCCTCTCCTTTATATTACTTCGTTATTTGGTTGAACATTTTGACATTTTATGTCTTTACTATGGCACATAAATGAAAAAATCGTCACGCGGGGATCGTCACGCGGGGAGCGTTACGCGGAAATTTCTGATGATTTTCACGTACAACCAATCGTTACTAGGGAAAACTAACTTCCTCATTTTCCACCCCACAAAAATCGTTCACCACTCATTGGAAAGCTCTCAATTTATTAAACATAAGACATAAAATGTCTCTCGTGGTTGCGTACTTGTACGAAAGCTGTATCCACCGTTTGTGTTTATTTATTGGCGTTGATTTTTTTTTTTATTCTTAAACTCTGAACTTGACTCTGATTCTTAACTCTGAATCTTACTCGTGAAAACACAATGACAACCAATTTATATAATCACACGAAAACTAATTTAGGTCCAAAATTATTTGGATATAATGAAGAATCGCTTTCTCGACAATATTGTTGCGCGCCTTACCTCCCCGCAATGAAATCATTCGCGGAATGTTGTCAAAAGGTGTCCTTCTGCTCCACGACAATGCACGCCTTCACACAGCAGGAAAGACTGTTGAGCTGCTTCATCAGTATAATTGGGACGTTACTCCCCATCCACTGTACTCACCAGACCTTGGTGATTATTTCCTGTTTCCAAAGTTGCAAGTGTACCTGGGCGTCACGCTTTAGCAACAATGACGATCTCAAGGCAGGTCCACACATTTCTGAAGGAGGTGGCGTCAGCGGACTATGAGGCCGGACTGAAAAAGCTTGTGCTGCTGCTATAAAAATAAGTCGAAAGAAATAGTGACTTTGTAGAAAAATAGTTTCCGAGTCTAAGAACCCGAAAATTAAAGAATTTGTTCGATATCTATTGTGGTCTTTTTTCTAAAAATAGGGGAAACTTACTTTTTGCACAGCCCTCGTAACTAATTAGTAACTAGCTAAACACTTAGTAAATACCAATATTACTTGTTTCGTCCAGAATATGGTCAAAAAACGTGATACAATTTATGAGTATAGGTACCTGATAGAACCTCACTTTTCCTATCTGAATGGAAGGGAGGGTGGGTTGAGCCACCGAGTTCCAATATTTGTAGTGGGTAGAGGGAGAGCCGTGCAGCTTTTTTTCTGGAACAATTCCGGATGAAGGTTCCCTATTTGACGGGCTTACAATACACCTGGGATCCGCCATTGTTTTCTTTTTAATGGTTGTGCAATTTACAAAAACAAACAAGCGGGATGCTGACAAAAGAATGAATGAGGGACATGGGTGGGAGATTTGGGTCTTTTGTTATCTAGGAAACGTGGATCCTCGATAATACATTTTTCAAGTGGTAACTGGCGGAAACGGTGGCGTTCGATAACTTTGGAGCATCACAATTCCCCCTTCATCGAGTTCACTCTCGTGATTGTACTGATAGGAACTTGTTGATTAATGCTTGATTAGATTTTTAAAGTTTATTGTCAGATTATTATTCAAGTGATGTGGCCTTGTAAGTTGTTATTTGAAGTCTCACTGGTTCATGAGCGCCATCTCCTTAAGCAGTCGTTAATCATAGTTCTCACCTCACCCTCGGCAGTTTCTTTTTTTTTTTTAAATATTGAAAGTTTTGAATCGAAAGAGAAAAGTTACCCTCTCACAACATTTGATTGTTAACTTACATGCAAGGTATGTAGAATCCAAAAATCGAATAAAAAACGCTCACAATAAAAGCGCATTTAACATTGTTGATCGTGTGGATGATATCATTCGTTTCCTAGAATTTAACACTATCTTAATTGATGGAAAAAACGTCATGGAACATCCAATAACCCTTCCCTAAACAAGCGGCATTGTTTACTACATCCATTAATTACAAAATAAATATTTAATGACGGCATAAGTACCAAGAACAAGAACGAAAGAAATGCGTGATAAATCGAGAGCTTTCTAACGAATGGTCAACAAATTTTGTGGGATGAAAAACGACGAAGTACCATTTCCCTCAACGCAACGAGTCGGTTGTAAGCTGAAATCATCAGAAAACCAAACTTAACGCTTTTTTCATTTATGTGCCAAAATAAAGACATAAAATGCCAAAATATTAACATCTGTTTTTTAAATTTACATACTTACCAAAGATACAATTTTGTAGGGTGATTTCTTCTTTACTTAATTCCAAAGGTCCATTCATGAAAATAATGAATAGTTGCTTGAAAAAGTGGGAAAAACATCTTCAAAACGTCCTAGTTTGAAAACTTCCAATGTATGTACAATAATAATTTTTCATACATTTAAAGGATTCGTTTTTTATAAGTTTTTTCATACATTTAAAATAGCTAGACATTTTTTTACTCAGACGAGAGCTTTGTGAGACCAAACGCTTGCTTCCTACGATGATAACTAATTATTTAATTAGTGAATAAATCATTTCCTACGGTTTATGATTAATTTAGAAAATTGTTCAATTTTTAAAAACCGAGAGGAGCTTCTCGACTTCCCCCTACCCCTAGATCCTTGAAGGGTCATAAGAAGGGGTGTTCGCAGGGAGATGATCTGATGATGGTATTCAACCAAAAACAACTACCTACTTGTGAAACATGACTATTATCAACTAGCTACTATTAACATAGCTACTTGACCTTTCGATGGCCTGCGCGACCCTTCACAAATTGGTTTTTGATTGAAGGAATCAGCATTTCAGCAACTCCCTAAAGGTCAGAAGTCGAAGGTTTCCTTGCTCTCTATATCAGTCTTTAGAGTCGATCTCGATTTTGGTTCAGCCATTCTTTCCCCTTTCAAAAATAAATATATATATGATTTATTCCAACCATTTGAGAACTGTGGTTTACAGTAAAAACTGAGGAGTGGTGAGGTTGAAAAATGTGAACCACAGAAAAACTGATTTCTCTGTCCATCTTAGCATTATCATCTCAAGTCAAAGTGTACTTTTTACATGTAATAGCAATCGAAATATCTTGAATGAATAAATGAAAGTAAAAATAAACATTTTCTCTTAGTTCCCTATAGAAAATGTCTGCTAAATCGGGTTTTCAGTTTAGCTTTCTCACGTAAGACATTGATTACATATAAAACTGGCAGGAATTGTTAGTAGCAACAGGTACCTACCTCTCCACCACAGCTCAATTCCTCAATATGAAATGTATTTTCACGGCCAGATTGATAGTTTTGTGAATTGTCTAAAAGCAACACGATTTCATGTTTTTACCGCTGCTCCGACTAATCAGGTTGTCGTGATATCAATGGGCCCAACTCCAAAATATTCTCCAAACTTGAGTGAAATTAGATCCTGAGAAACTTACGTTAAATAATATTTAACTATTTAATTTATTTAATAATTTAATAATTATTTAATTATTTACAATATTTAATTTATTTTGATTATATTATAATCACGTTTGCGCCTGATCACACACTTCTGTTTGTCTGATGTTGACGAAATTAATTTTCAACCGTCTCGGGCTACTTCGCAAAATCTCTAAATTTTCATCAACATTAGATTAAGATTTCAGTTAAACATGCTCTGAACAATAATTGACCAAAGGGGTTGAAAAACCTCTAAACCGTATTATTTTCTGATCTGGAAAATTTCCTCATACGGTTATTATCCATGAAGATTCGCTAATTATGGAATTGGTTTTTTCGAAAATGTTTTTCATTTATTTTTGTTACTGTTGAGAACTTTTTCGGAAACGTTGTAGTTAATTCAGGCTCAGGAATTCTGAATATCCACCGCGCGTTTATATGATTAACTATAAAATACAGCGGTATTCATGAAAGGAAAAGAATGTCTTTCAAGCTAGATCCGAATCGGAATTTAGATTCCGAGTCTACTAAGGTAGAAGCATTGTTTTTGCTTTTCAACTCGAGAAAAAAGTTCTCTAAAATCAAAGTTTCTTTTCGCTTTTACGTTTTGGACCTTCCTGAACAATTTTGGTTCCTGTCTGTCTGTGTGTATGTCTGTCATGGAATCCTTAATGGGGTTGGTCAGCTGTGGCCAAGCGATCTGTCTTTGGAGGTGAGAATCGGACCGGTTGCAGGGGCCGTGAGTTCAAGGCTCGCCTCGGGAGCATATTTTTAAGCAAGTCGGTCGCAGTTCCCCCTCGTCCCAACCCAGGGCGGTGAGGCCAATGGGAAGCCATGAGCGAAATCATCAGAACAAATTCTGATCTTCCCTCAGGAAGACAGCTGATGACGTCCGCGACGCCAGGAATGACAGTCGGACGAAAATCCACTTTACTTACATACTTACTTGTATCCTTAATGGGCAAAACCATGCGAAAGTATTGTCCGATGTCGATGAAATTTTCAGGGATTGTGTAGGTTGGCGTGTAGGCCTTCGTGTCGATAAAAGCCTCTGCGCATTCGCAAACGTTGAAACCTTGTAACAGCCATAACTTCCACATTTTTCACGAATTCGATGTTTCAAGGTTGTGAGGGTTGGCTTGTAGACGGTCTCTTGTGAGGGTATTTAGTACAAGTTACTTGGAGATTGGTATTTTGAGATTAGTTACTAAACATCGCATCATATTTACAACGGATTAAGGATACGAGGAGGCGACACCCATTTGTCTTCCTGTGATGAACCTTTATTTTTTGTATAAATATTCTACTAGTCGTAAATACAAAGTGCATAAAATCACTTACTTTCCAAGAATGTTTCTGGACACTAGTGTAAATATTGAGAAATCACACAAAAGATTCTAATGTGCACGAGTTTAAAAAAAAATCTGAATGTACTTTTTAGCCTGGTAAATAGTTGTAATAGGGGTTTCTCATCGATAGGTACTATCTAAAAGTGTGAACTTATGTTGGTAGGGCACATAAAAAAGCAAAAAGGTAGAGCATATAAAAAAGCAATAGTAATACATGCGCTGAAATGTAGACCTGCAGTGAAACTATTATGCTGTAAAATGTGGTGATTTATTTTGTAGGTTTGGATTCGCCCCGCTATGAATGATAGTACGTTAACTCACAACAAATGAGATTTTGAGTGACCGAAATATGGATCAAACATTAAACAAAGACGGTACAGACCCATACAAGAAAATATGTTTCAGCACACTACCAAAAAAGAATCTTTGGGAAAAAACGCTGCAAATCATTACCCTAAGGTTTATTATTTTCTGTATAGAACCAGTGATCTATACAGAAGGGTAATCTATACAGAAAATAATAAACCTTTGAGCAATGATTTGCAGCGTTTTTTATTTACCATTATTTTTTACCTACCAACTTTTTTTTACCTTCCAACTATTGGTAAGTACTACCTACCACACCATACTGTCTTCACACCTTCACAATCAAGTTTATTAGAAAAGAACTAAACGCTTCAAACTCAATTCGAAAAATAGAAAGCTTCATATGGAAATTTGATTACTGGTTACGCAGAAAGCAAGACTGAATACAAATCGAAGAAATGAACAGCGATCGCATTTTATTCAGATACAATTTTAACGGATATTACACCTCTTTTGCGGTTCACACACATGATTCTGCTTTATCGAAGGAAAACCCTTAAGTACTCGTAGGGACCGAACGGTTTGTCCTACAAAGCTCTGGGTGGTCTCAAAAATTTTTAAAAATTCAATACTATTTAAAATTGGTGAAAAACAATACCTTTATTTCGAGCTAGAGCACTCTTGAAAATTTCAACCCTCAATTTTCACCCCTTAGAAGTGATTGACATCAACTAAAAGCTTCGCGGCACAACTAGACCCCAAATGGAGCCCATATACCAAATTTGAACCAAATCGGTCCAGTGTTGCTAAGAAAAGTGCCGCGTACGGTGGACGGACGGAAATTTTTTTTTTCGATTTTCGGATTTTACGTACCCTTGAAATGTGAAGAGTCAAATTTTGAGGGGGGGTTAAATTTTTTTTTCTTGCTCGATTCCAAAGGCTTATTATAGAAAATAATAAACCGAAATTGGTGTGTTTGTTTTGATGTGTTGTGTGAAATTGTTATAATTTTGCTCAATACGTCCGGAAAATTGGCCAGATGTATCAACACCCGAATGTTACGAGGATAAAAGTCACTTACTATAAGGAGAACAGAAGAAAGAGGAGCTCGAAACTGGTTGTAATTGTTTGTACTGTTAAATTGGTTGTACTTCTAGAAGAATCCAAACAGAAAAATATCTCAAAATCGCATTCTTGACCGATAAAAAATGAATTTCTACACCGGGACATTTTTAGGTTTTTTGATCTAGCATAGTACAGATCACTTTGATGAAAGCAAGCGGCAACGTATTACTCAATGGTTTATTATTTCTTCGCTGTATGGATTACCCATCTGCATAGAACGGGGCCTTTCCATTCATACTGTTGTGACCGTGTCGCTCAACTAATATGATTAATTTACCACTTGTGGTTATCCTCATGTTTTTATAAAATTAATAGATAATAAAAAGTTTTGTGTGCATCGCTCGTCGAACAAGAGTAGTACAACGTTTATTCATCAAAAATTAAAAATAGAAAACGTAGAAATAGGAAGTGAGCAGATGGAGAAAAATGAATCTCCAACGATCCATCAGATGCTGATGTCCAACAGATGTCTTCATTACAACATTTACTTTTGGTTTATTATTTCTAATAATAAGCCTATGTGATCGTATCGCAAAAAAATTTTATAACCCCCCCTCAAACTTTGTCACTTTACGTTTCAAGGTGCGTAGAATCCAAATTTGCAATGTCCGTCCGCCGTCCGCCGTCCGGGCCATAAAAGGCCTTAGAATCGCTCTAAAAAACCCGTTCTTTCGCACATAGACTCCATTTGGGGTCTAATTGGTCCTAATGTCGAACTATTCCGATCGCTTAATTCGTATAGAAGTTATGGGCAAATAACCGGCCAAAAAAGAGGTTTTTGCTTAAACATGCGTGGGGTGACATTTTCCAAGTATTTTTCTTCATGTTGGATGGTTGGTGGCTTTATAGACGATTATATAGAATAATAATAAACCATTGTGTAATAATTTGCAGCGTTTTTTAATTTATTTATTTGTACTTTTTGGTTGCTAAGGTTCAAAGAAACAAACAATGATGGCATTTAATCAGATAAAATTCTAACGGATTTTAGGCCTATAATGTTCTACTAGGCCCAAAATGGGAGACCATATACTAGGTTTCAGCCCATATTAAATTTGGGGGGTATACATTTTATAGCATATATACAATTAATTAAACCAAGTATAGGTAATTAATAAATACTAATACCAATTAATAATAATTATACTAATTCGGACCATGGTAAGTGCAGCGCGAGGCGGATGGTTGGATTTTTTAATTCAATTTTTTTCTACGTACCTTGAAAGTAAAACTATTAATCCCTTTTGAAGGAGGGTTGGGGGTAAATTCCGAGAGGTCAATATTGAAAACGATTAAGAAAAAAAAAAAAAAAACGTCTGCCAAGTGGGTGTGGCACATAGCTTCCTCGTATCCATAACCCGATTATATAGATGATCCGATGCATAGTAGTTAATCTCAAAACATCAAAACAAGTTAATCTGTAACATCCCTGAAAATTTTATTGAAATCGGATGGAAAATGTAGAAGTTATGGCCGTTACAAGGAATTCACGTTTGCGCATGCGCAGTGGCTACTATCAGTCCGAAGGTGGTGATTTTCATAGGGGACCATCTAAATACTAATCTGTAACATCCCTGAAAATTTCATTGAAATCGGATAGAAAATGTAGAAATTATGGACGTTACAAGGAATTTCACGTTTGCGCATGCGCAGTGGCTACTATCAGTCCGATTGTGGTGATCTTCAATGGGGACCATCTACAACCTAATCCGCCTAATCCCTGAAAAATTCATCGAAATCGGGTAGAAAAAGTGGAAGTTATGGCCGTTACAAGGAAATTCACGTTTGCGCATGCGCAGTGGCTACTATCAGTCTGAAGGTGATGATTTTCATAGGGGACCATTTAAATACTAATCTGTAATATCCCTGAGAATTTCATCGAAATCGGATGGAAAATGTAGTAGTTATGGCCGTTACAAGGAAATCACGTTTGCGCATGCGCAGTCGCTTCTATCAATCTGGGGATGATGATTTTCATAGGGGACCGTCTACACACCAACCCGCACAATCCCTGAAAATTTCATTGAAATCGGACAATAACTTCGTATAGTTATGCGCGTTACAAGGAAATCATGACAGACAGACAGACAGACAGACAGACAGACACACAGACACACAGACACACAGACACACAGACACACAGACACTGAACCAAAATTGTTCAGAAAGGTCTAAAACGCAAAATGCGAGTGAAAATTTTTATTTTGGAGAACTTTTTTTTTTCGTCCTTGAAAAGTGAAAACAAAGCTTCCGCTACCTTGGTAGACTCGGAAGCAAAATAGTTGTCCCACGACACACCGAAAAGAGCACCTCGCTGTTGAACAGTAGTTTTTAGCTCTCAGAACACCCTTTCTCTCACTGTGGATCAGAATGCCATCCTGATTATCATCAGGATGAGACCCGATCAAAAAAACTTCACTACTTCCAAGTTTGCATGTTTTGAGCTGAATCCGTCAACGCCTAATCTGCGATTTATGAAAGGTGTCCTTCCTATGCCATGCAGTGTCTTTCTTAGCTGTCGAGAACAATGGAAATTATTAGAATCTGATACACCTCTCTGCAGTTTGTCATGAGGAAGAAAATGAACGCCCGGCACGTAATGAGCAGATAGATTACATGATCAAAAGGAACTTCCCTAGTAGATTTCCTGAGTATCAATTTTCATATCAAACGTATCTCTTGCTAACTAAAGCTGATGTAGCTTAACAATTTTATCAACTTGCAAAGAAAATTCGACATTTTTTAAAATCACTAATTTATTCACTCATTCCTCTTTCGGCTTACCAAGGTTACCTTTTATATCATCCCACAACTTGCCTTGGTTGATTTTACGGAAAGCAAATTCAGTGGCTCCGTCGAAAGCATATTCGAAAACATAAGCACATACCACGCTTGCTAACACATAAGTGGACGTCCTCCTGTAAATCGTCTTATAAATTATTTCTGAAAAAGTCATGTCCTTCGAATAAATATGCAATGCAGTAAATAGGCTTCCAATTACGAGAATTTTGCTTTGAAAAATTTGGATTTAATGAATATTGAGATGCTTCCCAAGACGAAACGTAGTGTAGAAACGTCATTGACAACTGTGGTTATAGATAACGGAAGCCAAACCTATGAATTTGGAGGAAATTCCAAGTCAAAATTGCATCAGTAGCTATAAATAATTTCAATCTAAAATAAATTATTAGCCCATTTCTGGCCATTGATGCATTTTTGCATCGTCATAATAATGATTTTTTAAAATATATTGTAATACTGGAAAATCTTTGTAGAAGAATTTTTTCTCGTTCATGCTGTTCCTAAACTTTTCAAAGAAAATTTCTTCGACATTCAAGAGCTCAATGCGATTTCGGATTTTTTTTGGAAAGGAGGCTTTTTAGCCGAAAGCGTGATTATGGTGGCTCAAATTCGGTCCTGGGCGAGTGAGCTTTCTGGGACAAGAGTCAAAACAGATTCCGGTCCATGAATAGAATCTATCTAAACATCTGATGTTTACATTTTATCTAGATTTTTGACAATGAAATGGATGAATCATATCGATTTGGATAACTGAGACCTCTCAAATCATATTAAAACGTAAAATTCATAAAATTTGAAGCGTTTTTGCTCTCGATTGGTGAGCAAATGATGCCTTATTTTGGCCGGCATTCTGTAAAATGGTTCACCCTCCTCCGCCCATTACTCTGTTATTTCTACCCTCGGCTTGAAATGAGTTGATATATTTTTATTGAAGCTGCAGAAATTCACTGTGGCAGCTAGTGAAATAGGTATTTGAAACATAACTAAAATAATTGTATTCATACATACATTTATTAATACAAAAGGGATGCCTGGGCTTGTGGCAAACTTCAAAGCTCACTGGGTCTGCGACAGGGAGAGATAGCGTTTTTGGTTTATTAGTTTCAATAATAAACCTTTGGAATCGACCAAGAAAACAATTGTTTATTCCCCCTTCAAAATATTGTGAAAGAAAACCACTGATTGGCACAAAAGATACGACACGTGTATTTTCGTTTCAGATCAATACGCTGCAAATCATTGCTCAAAGGTTTATTATTTTCTGTATAGATCACCCTTCTGTATAGATCACTGGTTTTCCATCAATAGCACCTACCACCATCTTTATTCTCCCTTGACCTTCCCTCTCAAATTTCAGCTTCCTGCGTTCAATAGGATTGAAAATGGCTTCGGAGCTCACTCAGCTGATCAGTGATCTGAAGAGTGAAGAAGATCTCCTCGAATGCTGGAGACGCCTGGAAGAGCACTTCCATTCAAAAGGAGTAAAAATGGTTTTGGAGCTAATTCAGCTGATCAGTGATCTGAAGAGTGAAGAAGATCTCCTCGAATGCTGGAGACGCCTGGAAGAGCACTTCCATTCAATAGGATTGAAAATGGCTTTGGAGCTCACTCAGCTGATCAGTGATCTGAAGAGTGAAGAAGATCTCCTCGAATGCTGGAGACGCCTGGAAGAGCACTTCCATTCAAAAGGATTGAAAATGGCATCGGAGCTCACTCAGCTGATCAGTGATCTGAAGAGTGAAGAAGATCTCCTCGAATGCTGGAGACGCCTGGAAGAGCACTTCCATTCAATAGGATTGAAAATGGCTTTGGAGCTCACTCAGCTGATCAGTGATCTGAAGAGTGAAGAAGATCTCCTCGAATGCTGGAGACGCCTGGAAGAGCACTTCCATTCAATAGGATTGAAATTGGCTTTGGAGCTCACTCGGCTGATCAGTGATCTGAAGAGTGAAGAAGATCTCCTCGAATGCTGGAGACGCCTGGAAGAGCACTTCCATTCAAAAGGATTGAAAATGGCATCGGAGCTCACTCAGCTGATCAGTGATCTGAAGAGCCTTTGAGCAATACTTTGCAGCGGTTTTTACCCACCAACATTTTTTTTACCTACCAACTTTTTTGGTTTATTATTTTCAATTATAAGCCTTTGGAATCGAGCAAGAAAAAAAAAATTTTAACCCCCACTCAAAATTTGATGTTTTACGTTTCAAGGTACGTAGAATACGAAAATCGAATAAAAAAATTTCAGTCCGTCCGCCGTACGCCGTACGCCGTACGCTGTCCGCCGTCCGCCGTACGCCGTACGCGGCACTTTTCTTAGCAACACTGGACCGATTTGGTTCAAATTTGGTATATGGGCTCCATTTGGGGTCTAGTTGTGCCGCGAAGCTTTTGGTTGATGTAAGTCACTTCTAAGGGGTGAAAATTAAGGGTTGAAATTTTCAAGAGTGCCCTAGCTCGAATACTCTCGAAATAAAGGTATCGTTTTTTCACCAAATTTAAATAGTATTGAATTTTTAAAAATTTTTGAGACCACCCGGAGCTCTGTAGGACAAACCGTTCGGTCCCTACGAGTACTTGAAGGTTTTCCTTCGATAAAACAGAATCATGAGTGTGAATCGCAAAAGAGGTCTAATCTCCATTCAAATTTTATCGGACTAAAATGCGATCGCTGTTCATTTCTTCGATTTGTATACAGTTTTGCCTTCTGCGTAACCAGTAATCAAATTTCCATATGAAGCTTTCTATTTTCCAATCGAGTGTGAAGCGTTTAGTTCTTTTTAATAAACTTGGTGTGAAGGTGTGAAGCCAGTATGGTGTGGTAGGTAGTACCTAGCTGGTAGGTAAAAAAAAGTTGGTAGGTAAAAAAAATGTTGGTGGGTAAAAAACGCTGCAAATCATTGCTCAAAGGCTTCTTCACTCTTCAGATCACTGATCAGCTGAGAGAGCTCCGAAGCCATTTTCAATCCTATTGAATGGAAGTGCTCTTCCAGGCGTCTCCAGCATCCGAGGAGATCTTCTTCACTCCTCAGATCACTGATCAGCTGAGTGAGCTCCAAAGCCATTTTTACTCCTATTGAATGGAAGTGCTCTTCCAGGCGTCTCCAGCATTCGAGGAGATCTTCTTCACTCTTCAGATCACTGATCAGCTGAGTGAGCTCCAAAGCCATTTTTACTCCTATTGAATGGAAGTGCTCTTCCAGGCGTCTCCAGCATTCGAGGAGATCTTCTTCACTCTTCAGATCACTGATCAGCTGAGTGAGCTCCAAAACCATTTTTACTCCTATTGAATGGAAATGCTCTTCCAGGCGTCTCCAGCATTCGAGGAGATCTTCTTCACTCTTCAGATCACTGATCAGCTGAGTGAGCTCCGAAGCCATTTTCAATCCTATTGAACGCAGGAAGCTGAAATTTGAGAGGGAAGGTCAAGGGAGAATACAGATGGTGGTAGGTGCTGTTGATGGAGAACTAGTGATCTATACAGAAGGGTGATCTATACAGAAAATAATAAACCTTTGAGCAATGATTTGCAGCGTTTTTTACCTACCAGCTAGGTACTACCTACCACACCATACTGGCTTCATACCTTCACAATCAAGTTTATTAGAAAGAACTAAACGCTTCACACTCGATTGGAAAAATAGAAAGCTTCATAATATGAAATTCCATATTATGGAAATTTGATTACTGGTTACGCAGAAGGCAAAACTGTATACAAATCGAAGAAATGAACAGCGATCGCATTTTAGTCCGATAAAATTTGAATGGAGATTAGACCTCTTTTGCGATTCACAATCATGATTCTGTTTTATCGAAGGAAAACCTTCAAGTACTCGTAGGGACCGAACGGTTTGTCCTACAGAGCTCCGGGTGGTCTCAAAAATTTTTAAAAATTCAATACTATTTAAAATTGGTGAAAAAACGATACCTTTATTTCGAGAGTTTTCGAGCTAGGGCACTCTTGAAAATTTCAACCCTTAATTTTCACCCCTTAGAAGTGACCTACATCAACCAAAAGCTTCGCGGCACAACTAGACCCCAAATGGAGCCCATATACCAAATTTGAACCAAATCGGTCCAGTGTTGCTAAGAAAAGTGCCGCGTACGGCGTACGGCGGACGGACGGAAATTTTTTTATTCGATTTTCGTATTCTACGTACCTTGAAACGTAAAACATCAAATTTTGAGTGGGGGTTAAAATTTTTTTTTTCTTGCTCGATTCCAAAGGCTTATTATTGAAAATAATAAACCAAAACACAACAACCACTTTTTCCATATAACAACTCATTAAATTCTAACAAAACATGTGTCCAAGTACTGTAGTTACTCTACAATATGTTTGTTTTTCGTTTCAAGCCACGTAAAATCCAAACATCGAATACAAATTTGGCCGTCCGTCCGCTGTCCGCCGTACGCGGCACTTTCCTAAGTTACCATGGACCAATTTTGATGTAATTTGGTATATGGGCTCCATTTGGGGTCTAGTTGTGCCCTCAATATCAGAAAATCCCGATCTCCATCATTCCAGCCCGTCATTCCATCATTACAAACCCTAGACGATCAGTATTACTGTCATTCTGATAAGGTATTGACATCATTATTGATTAGAGATGGGCAAAACGGTTCACCAAGAAGAACGGCTCTGAGCGCTCCGCTCATTCAAAAGATCCGGATCTTTTCGACGGATCAGTGGCTCTTTTTGGCTCTTTTGAGCTCGTATTTATTGTAGAGATGAAAATACGATGAAAAACGCTACAAATTGTTACACAACGGTTTATTTTAGTTCTGCCCGGAAATGTTTATTCGATTATTGGATTCTACACTACCTTGAATCCTAAGCCATGAAATTCTGAGGGCGAGAGGGAATAAATTCTCTGTTGCTCGATTCCAATGGTTCATTATTGAAAATAATAACCCAAAAAGCGCTGTTGTTCAATAAAGATGCTCAACAAATCCTTCAAAAATCAACGAAAATTAATAAATGAACACGATTAAAGCAATGAATAAGTAAGACTTGAAAATACAGTTTTTTGGTAAAATATTTATTTATATGAAATCTGCATTTTTTTATGCCTCTAATGACAAACCACAATTTAAAAAAAAATTCTCAGTAGGTATAACATTTTTATAATATAACATTTTGATGTTATATCATGTTATTCAACAAAGAAAATTAAGGTAACCAAGGTGAAAGAGAATAAACGAACCAATAAGTACGTAAGCTTCAATATTGATATGATAAGGCTGTGCTTTTTCTTGCCTTTTGAACTTGTATCAGAAAGCTCCTCACAAAAAATCATGATGTAAAAATCAAACAGGGAGAAAAAACAACGGAAAGAATCAGAAAGTGGGTCACAGAAAACACTGGAAAAATACGGTAAAGTTTACGACCGAAAATACAATAATGCATGTGGTGGTACGATACAATTCCGCAAAATTGTATTGTTTGATCGACTTATATCGTATTTTCCCTCGGAATTATCGTACGGGTTGGCAACAGTGAGCTGACGAAAAGGAGGTCCTAATTTTCCCGAACACTGCCGATCTCAAAAGGACCGAAGATCGAAGAGCCGCCGTTCATTTATTTTACTGGATCTCAAGAGATCCAAAGATCGAAGAACCGCGATTCATTTGTCATTTTTACTGATCCGCAGTTCACTCGCTCTTTTGAAGAACCGATCTTCACCGAACACTACCAGCACTGAGCTCAAAAGATCCGAAGAGCCGCGGTTCTTTTTTACTGACCCGTGGTTCACTCGCTCTTCTGAAAGACCCGGCTCAAAGAGCCGGATCTTTAATGAGCGACCCATCTCTATTATTGATCGTGTAAGGACACCTAAGGGTTTAAAAATAAGGGCTGAAAATGTCAAAACGTCCTAGCTACAAAACAAAGGCCCGACTTTCAAAATAAAGGTATTGTTTTTCTGTGGGGCTAACCGTCTCCCTATGAAAACTTAAGGGATGGACTTACGATAAATCAGAAACCCGATAGTGAATAGAAAAGAGGCCTAATTTCCGTTCAAATTTAGGCGACCAAAGTGCGATCGTTTTCGTTTCTTCTAATTGTACCCAGTTTTGCGTCCTAAGCAACCAGTATTCAAATGTCCTAATGAAGGCACCCACAATTCCCTATTTCTTCGAATTGAGTGTGAAGCGTATATGTCTAAGCGTATGTCTTCTAAATAAACTTGATAGTGAAGCGAAAAACTCGGCGCTTTGCGCCTCGGCGGGGGGCTCCGCCCCCCTGCACCCCCCGGTTTATTTCTTTTTCCATACTCTGTATGAAATCATAGTAACACAGAATGTGTTTTTGCGATGCTAGTCATCCGTTAAATAAAAAACAACAATAATAAATGTGGAGTCTTTGGCAATAATAAAATAAATAATTGTTAGACATTTAATTTGGTCTAAAACCCTATAAATGTTATATAAATAAATATGTAACTACAAGAAAAATACTATATAAATTGAGAGCTTTCCAACGAATGGTGAACAATTTCTGTGCAATGAACACTGCGGGAGTTCTATTTTCTTACCAACGGCTTGGTTGCACGTGAAAATCATTATAAAAGGCGCGTAACGGTTTTTTCTGTCGCTTTTTCGTGACGATTTTTTTTCGGTAGGTCATCGCAAAAACACATTCTGTGTTAATATGGTTGGTAGGTGGTGACAAAGGCAAAGCTATGTTCTTTGCAGGCGAGTGATCTACTGTTACGCCGATGTTCCTTATCGCGTAATCCTCAGTCGCTTCCAGTACTTTGCAATCATCTCCGCGTTATTGGACGACCGGTTCCTTCTTGTTGCATCGTATAGGTAGGACGAGAGGGGGAGGAGGGAAATTAAAATATTCCCATGCCTGTACTGTTCCAACTTCGACGAATGCTATGTCGATCACTGCTTAGCATTTGTCTGAATTTTAGAAGGAGTTCTTCCTTCTTGGTGGTTTAATATCAATATATTTTTTTAACGATACATTAACGAATTTAGAGTTGTCAAGTTTTACTTCGTTGTCATTGTGCCACAAATTCTTACCGACATGTTCAAAAATCGATGATTCAATCGAACGAATGTTTCCATCCCTATTGTGTCACCCTGTATATTCAGACTCTACAGCACTGAGGTCAAATCTTTTTCTTACTTCTCATTTTCTACTTTTTGTTATTTTCGTTCCTTTTCCCCACCCCTTTTTTCTACCTTGGAGTGATTTATAGAGCACCCGCCGTGTCTCCGTTCATGGCCCCTCTATTATAACTTTCTCGCGAAGGCTTGTGCCCTCCGCAACCCTCCCTTAAACCCTTTTTATACCCAAATTCCCTCCTATATCCCCCTCCAATTTTCTTCCGCTTTTCTGGCTTTGTCCAATAAAGGAAAAAGGTCACCCACGGAAAATTTTCTGCTTTTACTTTTTGTTTCGATCCTATAACCTTTTTTTTCAGAGTCGAAGCACGAATTTCACCCTACTCGTTACTCTTCTCTTCGTCTCCAGGGTCCTCTAAACTGGAAGGAGACAACGATTATCCACTGCTCCGCGGAATCAAGGAATAAGCTTTGGTGGAAAAAAACTCGAATATACTCCACGGCATCTTACTAATGACATACAGGAATTGTATTGGAAACCACTCACTTGGAGAAGAGTTGTTGTTCTTGTATTTCGTATCTGCTTAGGATTTTCACGTGAGCCTTTTAGTTTGGGATCTGTATAACGAGACCGATAAACAACTTGGGTAACTAAATTGCACTGATCATTAGTCTGGATGACCCTGGTTCAATTCAGAGACATTTGTTCTTCGTAATTTAATAAATTAATTACAAAAAAAAGAAAAATCGTCACGAAAACTTTGATGCTTGGGTACATGAACTAACAACCTTACTTCACTACCTTGTTGTGTAGTGGTTGACATGAAAATGTCCCAATGTGTTGCAGACTCGTATGCAAGCATTTAAAATTAAGTTTATGATTTCGAATCGAGTGTGTAGTTTTCTATCTCTTTGTTATTTTCTTTTTTTCTTTCTCATCTTTCTATGTTTATTTCAAGTATTAACCTTCATCGAATTTCTCCCTTAATGGGGATAATAATACCTAGACATAACGTCAATCTATTATTTTTCCCATCAAGGGAGAATTTAGATGCATTTTTCAACATTACAGTAAGTTGTGCTTGATTTGTATAGTAGTGAATTTTCTAATTTTTTTAATGATATAGTGTATAAGGTCAGCTTCAGCAACCTACCTTCACACCAAATTGTTTTGCTGTTGTCATATTTTTCTTGCTAAGAACTGATGGTCTGCAGTCATCTTTTACGTAATTGCTGTCGTGCTGTGCCCTGTTAGCCTCATATCTTAACTGGTGGTCTTTTTGAAGAGGCATCTCTTTTCATCCCTGTCTCCAACCCCCACCTTCCTTATCTTCCCTCACCCCAAGGGATCGTGTTGGGTGAGTCCTGGACGTCCTCCTCATTTAATTTTTTTCTCATTTTAGTTTATTATTTTACGTAAAGAACTTTTGAAATTGGCCAAGCAAAAATTGTTTAACCCCCCCTCAAAATTTGTTGGTTCACAGTTCAAGATATGTTGAATCCAAAAATCGAATACAAATTTGGCCGTCCGTCCGCCGTACATAATGAAATTTGGTTCATCGGCTCCATTTGGGATCTACTTGTGCCCCGAAGCTCTTGGTTGATGTCAGTCACTTAAAGGGTTTATTTAAAAATAAGGGCTGAAATTTCGAAAACGCCCTAGCTCAAAACATATAGTTATAAATTATGTAGGTACATAATTTAAGATATTGTACCTAACTGTACTGCTCTTTCACTCTAGCGCTCATGGCGGAGAACGTGTAAACTAACATGTCCATGAGGGAAGGTTATGAGTAGAGAAGGTTTGTTTTGTTGTATGAAGTGATGATATTATTTTATGAATACTAATACTGCTACTGTGGAACGTGATATTATTTTATGAATACTAATACTGCTACTGTGGAACGTTATATTCAAGAAGTTAAGATTAAATCTTAACTTCTTGAATATAACGTTCCACAGTAGCAGTATTAGTATTCATAAAATAATATAATATATAATAATAATATCATAATATAATATAATATATAATAATAATATAATATCATAAAATAATATAAATTTTATATTACCTATCTACGTTGTTCTGAAGACTGTGGATATGGACTTTTGTTCAATTCTATTGTTTTAGGTAAGTTCAATATGTTTATACTTACTATAATTTTCCTCATGTTTATTTTACTTTGAAACCTTTGATTGATGATAAATCTATTGTTTTAGCAATCGTCTAATTGTCTCCCTTCTTCGGAATTGAATTACATAGTATTGTTTTTCCATCAATTTTAGATAATATTGACCATAAGTGTGGGTATGTATATGTGGCAGCCCCCACAGTAATACCCACTACGAGCAACTGATAGTACTGGGCTATCCAGATTGGATCTCCATGTGCTGCACCCTGGAAGAAGAGGGGGAGGATCTCCCTAGCAACTTTTTCAGTGAAGTCAGTCCATCAGCAAGCAAGTGGAATGACCGAAAGGGGAGTTTTGGCTGTCTTGTAGGTACCATCTAGAACTATGTGATCGATTCATAATTTGTTTTGAGCCAAGTTATTTTAAAATATAGTTGTATCTTTATACGCGAGTGATCCTGACAACCAACTGGGGGAAGAGGAAATACCGGAGAATGGAATAAGAGATATCCCATATCCTTCATACAGTAGCTATTTGCATAGAAGAGAGAATGTAGAAGATTCTAAAAGTATATTTTTGTCTGAAGATGCAGATTTCTTATCAAATTGTGGGCGTCCTGTGGAAAAATCAAAACTCGAGGTAATAAAATCGCAACTTCGCTTTGACTCGAACTAGAATATAATTGAACGTTTTCGGACGGTCGTTACAGCGTTTACTTCAGCTCTCTTCAGTCTTTCCCGAGAGACCCCAATCTCCAAAACGTCCGGCTCCACGAGAGAGCGAGAAGGGAAGCACAATTTAGCTCGGGCACTTGGGCGAAAACGTGTGAAGTGGAGGAGATGCCGGGGTTACGAATGGAAGTGGGACTACAAGGCTCCTCCATTAGGAGTTCGCAAGGCCCCTTTTCTAACCCCCTCGGACTAAATGTCCCTGGACTATTCATAGGGACCTCCCTTCTCTCTCATCATGTCCCAGGACTATTGAGGGGATTTTTCAGCAGTGCCTCCCTCATCCATTTAACAAAAGAAATATTCCTACAGTCCTTAGTTTCCTAAGTTTTCTTATTTCAGAAGGATAAGGTGCTGTTCCTTCCACAAGCTTGTACCTGAAGCCACCCTCGACTTTTCGGATTATAAGTAACGATAAAAATCTGGTAAGTCTTTGATGCCACAGCCTTTGCAATATCATGAAGTGGGGAAACAACAAACAGATGGTTGACGCGACTGCAGCCTCTTGGAAGGTTCCAAAGTTTCATAAGTGTTCGATGAGGCTTCGAAGTAGAGCTTCCTAAGGCGATCAGTACAACAATTTCCTGGATTATCATGTATACTGTGTGCAGGAACATTTCACCTAACAGAAAATTAGTTTTCATCAACTGATTGGTTCATGGATTTCTAGGCTGGTTTTAATATTTGAGGGACATCTGTACCTGGATCCACTTTCTTGTTTGTACCTTGAGCTGTAGGGAAATAGTTTTATTCATCAGATTGAAAAAATACTCCGATTCTTCATAAAAAATATATTCAACCTCCCAGCAAACGTACCTAACTATGTATTATTTCTAGAAACGGGACTCGATCATATGTACTCCACGCTACTCAAACTGAATGGCGAATATATAATAGAGACATTGAAGTCACCATACTCGAGACTAGCGAGACTATCAGCTGTACATGCCATAAACAGGAAGTTAAGCTGGGTCAAAATGTGGGAAGAGTATGCCGTGAAATATGGGAGCAATACACCATTTGATGAGGAGAGAATAAATGGATTGACTGCCGTTCTTCCGTGTATTGTGGATCGTATCAAGAGAGAGACTAAGCAAACTCTGATCCGGCGATGTAGTGAAGGCCAGTACCACGATTTATATAGAGAGCTACGCCACGACATTAACATGCTGACACAAGGACTGGAACTAGAGAAAGTAAAATGGATAATTAAGTGTCGATGCGAGCTACTACACCTAAACTATATCCCTTGGATACCAGATAGAAAATACCTGTGCTCTTTACGGAACATGAAGGCGACTGAAAATATGGAGCATTTCCTGGCAATATGCCCAATATTAGGCCATACATGAAGGATTCACTTTGGCAAGACCTCCCTAAGTCGCGAGGAATTGATCTCAATACTTAATGGAAAAGACTGGGACAACCTATATAAATTTGCTAAATCTGCTTGGACCTAAAGAAGATCGCTGATCCAGGAATTTAACTACAACTGGATAAGGATACAAAACAAGTTAAATTCAAATAAATAAATTTAGTTAAGTAAATTAAATTGGAGAACAATATTTTGCAGCATAATACAACATAATATTATATGTAAATAAATTCAATAATTAATAGTTCCAATAATTAAAATACATGGATAATAATAATATTAACATGCATACAAGTAATAGGTAACCAAAATTATGATTTACAAGAAGCAAAACAATCAACAAGTGTAATTAATAACAATAGAAAATAGACTAAGTATCAGTTAAACCCATTAAGTGGTTAACTCCGGCTGACGGTGAATTACCAAAGCCCATCATATTGTTAATTTTTAAAGATGATGTTATTGTTGTAAATAAAAATATGTTTTCATTCATTCATTCATAGTTTTATTTTTAAAAAGCTTAAGTAGGCATAGGTCAACAACAAACGTCAAAACAAAGAACTAGAAGGAAACAAAAATAATAATATTACTTAAGAGAAATAAGTCCCTAGTCGTGAAACATTGTAAAGATGAAACTATAGGTCCATAAATACTTTAATGCTGTAGAGCTCGGCTTCAATCAACCTCTTCTTCATCCTATTCCGGAAGGGAACGCAGCTCAGCAGGAACACAGCTGATGAGACGTGTTCCCACCTGAAGTGGATCACAGCACAACGGTGAATGGTGAACGTAGTACTACTTGATTACTTCTCGTGTCGTGCGAGTGCACCTCAGTGCCTTTTACCTTTGTTAGTCGTACTTTTACCTTGCCTTTTTTTTAACAATACCGTCATATCGAAATTTCTTGAACTAGGGCGTTTTCAAAATTTCAACCCTTAGGAAACACCGACATTAACCTAGAGCTTCGGGGCTCAACTAGACCAGCACTAGAATTTGGTATAAAATTACTTGATGTTTTTACAGGTACAGGCGTCCCTTCTCGTCCATTCATTTCGATATTAAATTTTTAAAATTTAAAAAAAAAATAATAAAAATTCTCGTCTGCCAAGTGGGTGTGGCACATAGCTTCCTCGTATCCATAACCCGATTATATAGATGATCTGATGCATAGTAGTTGATCTCAAAACACCAATCTCTAAATACCTTCCACTACCCTCATAGGGGACCATCTACACGCTAATCCGGACAATCCTAGAAAATTTCATCAAATTCGGATGAAAAATGTAAGTGTTATGGCTGTTACAAGGATTTTACGTTTGCGCATGCGCAGTGGCTACTATCAGACCAAAGGTAGTGATTTTCGTAGGGGACCATCTAAATAATGATTTGTAACAACCCTGAAAATTTCATCGAAATCGGGTAGAAAATGTGGAAGTTATGGCCGTCACAAGGAAATTCACGTTTGCGCATGTGCAGTGGCTACTATCAGTCCAAAGGTGGTGATTTTCGTAGGGGACCATCTAAATACTGATTTGTAACAACCCTGAAAATTTCATCGAAATCGGGTAGAAAATGCAGAAGTTATGGCCGTCACAAGGAAATTCACGTGTGCGCATGCGCAGTGGCTACTATCAGTCCGGGGATGATGATTTTCATAGGGGACCGTCTACACACCAACCCAAATACAATACATACACTGCCCTCCTTAGTAAAAACGTCCTATGTCCATTTTTCAAGTTTCGAGAAAATCGCGTTTTAGTTTCGGCTTCTGCGCCACCCAAACCATTGAAACTTGAGATTTCGTTTTGGTCAGCTTGAGGTGATGGTCAAAAAACGAAATCTCAAGTTTCAATGGTTTGGGTGGCGCAGAAGCCGAAACTAAAACGCGATTTTCTCGAAAATTGAAAAATGGACATAGGACGTTTTTACTAAGGAGGGCAGTACACATGTCTACACACAATCCCTGAAAATTTCATAGAAATCGGACAATAACTTCGTATAGTTGTGCGCGTTACAAGGAATTCATGACAGACAGACACACAGACACGGAACCAAAATTGTTCAGAAAGGTCTAAAACGTAAAATGCGAGTGAAAATTTTGATTTTGGAGAACTTTTTTTTATCCTTGAAAAGTGAAAACAAAGCTTCCGCTACCTTGGTAGACTCGGAAGCAAAAATTTTTAAACTTGAAAACAGGTCGTGATATATCGGTAAATATAGCGATATTGACCGACATTATCGGTTCTCTATATCGATATAAATACATCGATATATCAAACGTAATATATCGATATATCGTTGCCATCCCTACTACTAGGGCATTTTTGAATATTTCAACCCTTTGGTTTTCCTTTTGGTTGGTTGTTGGGGTTGAAATTTTCAAAAATGCCCTAGTAGGTAGTTGGTACTCATGGTTGGTAGGGAGGGATCTATACAGAAGGGTGATCCGTACAGAAAATGATAAACCTCTGGGCAATAAGATGCAGCGTTTTGACTAAATTTGATCCCCGAATATTTTAATCACTAGAAATAAGTTGGTGTGATTGTTCCCCAGTTGGACCTCTGTCACAAAACGCTGCAAATTATTACACAATGGTTTATTATTTTTCTATATAGATCACTCGTCTACAAAAATCCAATATGAAGAGAAGAAAAAAAACTCGGCGCATTGCGCCTCGGCGGGGGGCTCCGCCCCCCTGCACCCCCCGGTTTATTTCTTTTTCCGTACTCTGTATGAAATCATAGGAACACAGAATGTGTTTTTGCGATGCTAGTCATCCGTTAAATAAAAAACAACAATAATAAATGTGGAGTCTTTGGCAATAATAAAATAAATAATTGTTAGACATTTAATTAGGTCTAAAACCCTATAAATGTTATATAAATAAATATGTAACTACAAGAAAAATACTATATAAATTGAGAGCTTTCCAACGAATGGTGAACAATTTCTGTGCAATGAACACTGCGGGAGTTCTATTTCCTTACCAACGGCTTGGTTGCACGTGAAAATCATTATAAAAGGCGCGTAACGGTTTTTTCTGTCGCTTTTTCGTGACGATTTTTTTTCGGTAGGTCATCGCAAAAACACATTCTGTGTTAAAAAAAATCAAAAAAAAATTTAAAAAAAAATCAAAATCACCAACCATCGATCGCATTTCGGTCAGCTCTAATTTGAACGGAGATTAGGCCTCTTTTGCGATTCACACTCGTGTTTTGATTTATATATATATATTTCAATACAAACCCTTAAATTTTCGTAGGGAGCGAACGGTTAGTCCTACAGAGCTCCGCGAGGTCTCAAAAAATTCTAAAAATTCCATAGAATCTTAAATTGAAGGAAAAACAATACCTTTATATCAAAATGTTTTGAGTTAGGGCGTTTTGAAAATTTCAAAATTGATTTTGGAACCCTTAGAAGTGACCTACATCAACCAAAAGCTTCGGGGCACAACTAGACCCCAAATGGAGCCTACATACCAAATTTCATCAAAATCGGTCAATGCTAACTGAGGAAAGTGCCGCGTACGGCGGGCGGCGGACGGACGGCCAAATTTTTATTCGATTTTCGGATTCTACGTACCTTGAAACGTTAACCATCAAATTTTGAGGGGGTGTTAAAATTTTTTTTTTCTTGGTCGATTCCAAAGGTTTATTATTGAAAATAATAAACCAATAGGTATAAGTGATCCGATGGTCAAGTTTCTGTATTTTCTGGTTTGGAGCCCCACCACTTTCGAATGTTACCCAACGCCCCTGGGTGGGGAAAGATCCCTTTCAAAAGCCACTTTTTTGCGAGGAAAAGTCTTCATGGGAGCCCACAATAAATCAAAAACTCAAAACTGCAAACCTTCGCCCCCACCCACCCCAAGTGTCTTCGATGGAAGCTTGCAGGTCTACAAATTTCGCTTCCCACTACGGATTTTGGTGTCAATAAATAGGATTGAAACTTCAGTGGGGTTTGGATTTTTTTCGAAGAGAGGTTGAAAACTTCGGTAGAAAAACTGGAAACATAACAGGGTGTGGGTTTTATGGGGTCTGGCGGTGGCGCGGCGCCACTCCGGCGGACTACGCAACACGGTTTCTCTTTCAACCGCCGGCGCAGCCCCCCCCCTCCCCCACAAACCTCCCCCTAATTATTTACCAGCGGCAGTGGGGAGAGGAAAACCCAAATAAATTACACAGATTGCTTTTGGCTCGGGAGTTCGTTCACTTATTCAGCACCCCTTCCAGTGGAAACCCACTTCTGGATGAGGCACGAAAAGAGGGATAGACCGCCGTTGAACGGACCCCCCCCCCCCCCCATAAACGGCGCTGCGGCTTGAAATTTTGAGGACTTGCCACCGCCACTGCAGGAGGAGCTTAGTGCAAGTTTATGTTTGAGCGGAGCGTATCTCCCTATTTGCTGAGAAATTGGCGGTTAACCGCTTTTAACGCTGCGAAACCATCTTATATTCTAACAGCCCTTCTTTGACACATCCCCGGTGAAGGGTTACCGTGTTTGGTGCATTATTAAATTCAGCGGATGGCACGCTAAACCACCGTAACGCTTCATCTCTCCCGACGGATAAACTTTCATCAGATGAGACTCCGCAGATCATTCATTTTATTTCATCCAACACATCAAAAAAGTTTTGCATCACCCGATTCAGTCTGAATCATATTGTTTAGTAATGTAGTATAAGCATCAGGTCAATTAATACCAGTTGGTAAGCGATAAAACTGATTCTTTTTATTTATCAAGTATTTTAGGCAAGAAACAGTGGACTCCCCCCCCCCTCCCTCACCCTTATACACCATAACATTTCTAGCGGCTTGGGAGCCTGTAGGCTCCATTTGGGGTCTAGTTGTGCCTTGAAGATTTTGGTTGATGTAGGTCACTTCTAAAGGTTCAAAAATGAATTTTGAAATTTTTAAAACGCCCTAACTCAAAAAATGTTGATATAAAGGTATTGTTTTTCCTTCAATTTAAGATTCTATAGAATTTTTAGAATTTTTTGAGACCACTCAGAGCTCTGTAGGACAAACCGTTCGCTCACTACGAGAATGTAAAGGTTTTACGTACGATAAATCAGAAACACGAGTGTGAATCGCAAAAGAGGCCTAATCTCCGTTCAAATTAAAGCTGACCGAAATGCGATCGATGTTTTTCTTCATGGTGGATGGTTGGTGGCTTTGCAGACGAGTGATCTATAGAAAAATAATAAACCATTGTGTAATAATTTGCAGAGTTTTTCCAAAGAAATCGACGGTTTGACTCCTCCCACCCACCATGTAACCCCGGATTCTCCCGTCAAAGCGTCGATTTCGTTGAAAAAAATCACGATTTTTTTGCTGTCTATTTTGGCAGGAGAAGCAAGGGGGGGAAATTACTCCACGAATTGTAAATATATCCTCTTATTATGGGTAGACTGAGCTGCACAAATTACGAGATGAGGAAGGGGCGAACACGTTTACTGAACTAACCTTCCTGTATAGATAATATATTAGGTTTCCCTGTCATCGATATAATACTTTTCCTCATTCAAGCGCGGTTTCCTACACTAATAAAAAAAATTGGAAACAATTCTGACCAAACCGTTGGAAAACTGAGCTTTTTGGTCAACTTTTGGAGTTATAGTGGGAAATTAACCAGCAGTTTTAGTTAAGCTTACAAACGTTTCAAAAACTGTACATTTCCGATATTTTCGACATTTTACTATTCGGGCTCATTTTTAAACATCTGGATCTTCTTTATAAAGTGTTATTTAGCACTAGCCTGAGGAAAGTTCAACGCTCTTTCCAATGGTATCGTCGAATTTGAGTTTATCTGGTAAATTGAAGGAGTTGTCAAGATTTTAATGGTACAAGGTCAAAAACACGAAAACAATCTTAATAGTGAAAAAAGTCGGATTTCAAGGGGGTTAAAAAAAAGTCAAGAGACAAAAACATCACCAATTAGTTGTAGGATCAATCCCAACGCTATGGCAGCATTATGAAAATAGTAAACCAAAATTGGGACCAACGCTATTCTTCATAATTTTTTTGTGAGAAATTCAGGAAAAATACTTTCGCGCAAAATACTTGCGTGCAATTGACACTAACTCCATTTTCTGTTGGTTTATTTTTTCCAATAATGAACCTTAGGAATCGACCAAGAAAAAAAATTTTTTAACACCCCCTCAAAATTTGATGGTTTACGTTTCAAGGTACGTAGAATCCGAAAATCGAATAAATATTTGGCCGTCCGTTCTCATTGACCGATTTTGATGAAATTTGGTATGTAGGCTCCATTTGGGGTCCCACCGTAACTCAAAAAATTTTGATATAAAGGTATTGTTTTTCCTTCAATTTAAGATTCTATAGAATTTTTAGAAACCAAGCGGAGCCTTGTAGGGCAAACCGTTCGCTCTCTACGAGAATCTAAGGGTTTTACGTACGATAAATCAGAAACACGAGTGTGAATCGCAAAAGAGGCCTAATCTCCGTTCAAATTAAAGCTGACCGAAATGCGATCGATGTTTTTTATTCATGTTGGATGGTTGGTGGCTTTGTAGACGAGTGATCTATATAGAAAAATAATAAACCATTGTGTAAATATTTGCAGCGTTTTCAAATAGTACCTACCTCTTATTTTTTATTACACATTCGGATTTTACGTCAAATTTCATTTAAGATAGTGGGGAAACAACTTCATAATTTAAAAAAATTTCGGCCTGCATTGTAATATAATACCTATTGCAAGATGATAGTAAATCACATTTGAAACGCAAAACCGAGTACAACTCGCAAAAACAAACAGCGATTGCATTTCGGTCAGCTGAAATTTGAACGGAGATTAGGCCTCGCTTGTTATTTGATCTTCAATTGATGTGATTTGCTCAGATCTTTTTTCTAATTCCCTTGAATTCCCGGTATTCTACACTGAACGAACGAGCCTCATCGCACCAAATTGACAAATCTTCAACGCTTCCACATGAATTATCTTCTAAATTTTATGAAATTATCGTCAGTCTATCTCCTTGTGCGATTGCCTACTGCGATGGCTCCAAAACATCCACTGAAGTGGGATGTGCAGTATTCGTTGACAGCGGTATCCATAAATTCACTCTTCCCGAACATACATCCATTTTCACAACAGAGCTCTTCGCAATCAACAAGGCGCTGACGTTAGTATCTGGAGATGACAACAAAGCACTGGTATGCTCCCTTAGTGCCCTTCAAGCCATCAGGGCTGGTGTTGATTTCCATCCACTAGTCGAAGATATACTGATGAATGTGAACAGGCTGAGGGAATTTGGAACTTCTGTTATCTTCTATTGGTTTCCAGGTCATTCGGGAATATTTGGCAATGAGGTGGCAGATCGGAATGCCAGATCTGCTATTGAAGAACCGATATCCATATTCGTTAATATAAGCCAAGACTTCGACTCCGTAGTGAAAAATAAAATATGGAATTGCTGGAAAACAGAATGGCAAGGCATGACGCATCAAAAATTGTGGGAAGTCATGAAAAGTGTTTCTCCGTAGTCTTCTTCTTGCCGAACCATGAGACTATCTGATGGAAACGTGGTGAATCGACGCCGAGAGGAAGTAATACTCTCCCGTCTGCGTATTGAGCATACAAGACTTACGCAAGGCTACCTCGTGGAATCAGCACCGACTCCCCCACCTAACTGCGTTACCTGCGGATGCCAACTCAGAAATCCGCCAGAACACCGAGATCCTTAGAAGTACTATTTGGAAATGACGCTTCTCACTTGAATGATGTTCTGGAAAAACTGAAGGCTCTATCCTTGTACTATAAGCTGTAAATAACTTTATTGTGAAATGTTGTTGGCGTCCATGACCACTTGATGGTTGCACGCGCCTAAATAATGAAAAAAAAAAATCTCGTGATTCACACTCGTGTTTCTGTTTTATCGGAGGAAAACCCTTAGGTACTCGTAGGGAGCGAACGGTTTGTCCTGCTGAGCTCCACGTGGTGTCTATAAGTTCTAAAAATTCAATACTATTTCAAATTGGTGAAAAAACAATACCTTTATTTCGAGACGGCCTGCAACTCGAGATGTCGTTTTTTCCGAAGGAGAATAAAATGGACGATAACGTTTTTAAAAATTTATTTCTATGGAAAAGAGTCACATTTTAAGAAGAAATTAAATTCCTTTTTTGATTGAGACGTAGTTATCACATTAAAATGTAGGTATTCAACGTCAGAGCAGGTTGCAGTAGGTATCAATTATAATCTATTCCATCAACCGCATTGCGTAGCTACTCTTCCCGGCGTCATGAGATTTTTCCTACTTGCTGCTGCTTTTTGCCTGGCGATTGCAATAATTCCAGCAGAATCCGATTCCTCATTTATTGATGATGTGGTTAATACGGGCCAGAGTCTGCTTAAAAGAGCCCAAAATTTACAAAAAGATACAATTGGAAGGTTGAGGGGAGAAGCCAAAGGATCTGTAAGTGACTTACGCGGGTTGCTAAACAAATTCAGAAGTGAGTAAAACGTTCATCAGGATATTTTATTGACGTGAATAGGGTGCTGTACTTACTTGAGAAATTTGTGAGAGCACTTCATGGTGAGTGGCAAAATTGCTAACTCTTCCAACTCCTTCTCAACAGTTGCTTCTTTTCAAATAGAAACGTATGAATATACTGAGGACTGCGTGGTAGAAGTGACCAACTACATTTTTTTCAATACCCATTTTTTCAATACTTCAAATAACAATTAAGAATGAATGAATGAATGAATAACATGTTTATTTGAACAATTTTTTTTAAATGTATATATTTTTAACACGACGGTACAAACATGGAACGTTTTATTCTTCAGACCATCAGCGGAAGTTCCTTATACAAAATGTTTTAAATAAACGTCTCTAAATTCAGATCAAAAATAGATTTAACAACAAAACATAGGTACGAGTATATATATTTTGGAGGGTTCACGATGTAATATTAATACTTTAACAATACCACATTATTAATAATCTACTCAACATAACAAGTAATTACAAATGTTCAGAAAAAAAAACTATGCTATTGATTGTGGTTATACTCTGCAACTGAAAATTCGCGCTACCTCCACGCCTCCCTGTAGTACTGGCACAACCCGGTCCAATCAGGGCCAAATAACTACTATTTGGTTGTAAGGAGAGCCGATCCAAACAGGATTTCGCAACCCCCTCCATCTGCAAGCAGATAGATGAAACCCCGAAAACCCTAAGAGGGTGATCGAGGGAGTGGAAGGAACTCACCACCCGGGAGCCCCAGGGGAGCTAGTCATAGCCTTCAGCTCCTCGAGGAACCTGTTTGTATTAACACCACAGGTTAGGCCGAACCTTCTAGCTAAGTTTCTACCAACTAGACTGGTTGGTGCCCGAGTTCATAACAGAACTCACATGCCGAGAGACATCTTCAGGGGACTAGCCCTTGAGGATGCCATCTCTCACCTTAAAGCCTTCTTGGTACAAGCCCATGAAGTAGGGTTTGCTCAACCATTACCACCACGAATCCGACCTCAATTGAGGGGCAGGGAGGTGATGCTTTGACCGAAGTCGGTGCTTCGGTAGTCCGGGGCTTCCCTCTCCCGTGGTACTGGTAATTGGGATGAGTAAAAAGCCTCTTACGGCAATACTGCTATCCCCAGAATCCCGACCAGGTAACAGGCCCAGAAACAGAGAATTGTACCTGCTCCTTAACCACTCTACTCCTGTCAGAGGCGTGTGCCAGAATTATAACATTAAGGGGGTACAGGAGAGGGAAGCATGACGCACGGGGTACCCATTCCAATCAGGGCCATCCAGAATCCTCACCAGCCCTTCCAGGTCGAGCACAGAGCGTCCAAGGCGCCTCAACCTCGCATTTCCCAGTACTGGGCATTCCCCCAAGAAATGCCTGGTCGACTCGTCAGCTCTCCAGCTGCAGAGGCAGCGCAGGTATCCGGTCAGGGGTCCATGGCTGCCAGGTGAAATTTAGCAGCTCTCCCCTACATTTGGCTATAATCATTGCCTGAAACTGTGATGTAGTAATGAAGTACTCCACGTTGAGATCGAGTTGTTGGTAGAGGAGATGGAACCGTGCATTGCCCGCCTTGACCCTCGGCGATTCCTGAAATTCGTTCCTTCGTGCATCCAACACTGCGCCGGTCAGCTCCTTGAAACAAGATGGGTCAAAAGGGTCCGTTATCTCTGTTATCTCCGTCAGTTGAGAGGTGAATTTCCGCCAAACCCCTGCCCAGCCAATTCCCCTTCGCACCATTTCCATTGCTGTGTGTCTAGGAAAACGCTCTTGTGGGAGCTTGAGCACCTTCTTGGGGGACATTTTCTCAAAACATCTTCTCCTGCTTGAGTTCATTATGTACGATGTAATTGGGGGCATTCATGGGCATCCACAAAAGTTTCCTCAAGAAGAATCGTTTAAACTTCTCCGCCTCTTCGTACTCCATGAACCCCCAAAATTGCGCTCCATAACTCATGGTAGCCATTGACACCGACTCAAAAACCCGAAGTTTCACGCAATTTGGCACATCTGGGGAAGAAAAGAGCCTGGTCCAGATAGCGTTGAAACCCGCGCGTGCGGTTTTAGCCTTTTCCGCGAAATGCTTCTCAAGACGAAGGTTGAAGGTCAGCTTGACTCCAAGGTATCTGTAAGATTCCTTCACATCGATACTCTGGCCATCTAGCCACCACCGCTCACCATGTGCAAGTATCCCACCATGGGGTTTAAGTACGACAATATGTGACTGACAAATTTATTAGAAGACCCCCAAGTATCGACATACTCCTTCAGACGGTCAATCATCCGCTGCAACGCTATAGGGGTGTCGCCAATCAGAACTATATCATCGGCAAACAATAAAGAGTTGATCTGCACCCTTCCAATGTTCACCCCGCCTCCCAGGCTCAAGTCGTTGAGGAATAAGGAAAACAGGCCAGGACTGAGAGGACAACCCTGTTTTACGCCTGATTGTGTGGGAAAACATTCCGAAACGTGACCAGAGACCCAAATCCTTGCTTTAGTCCTCCTGTACAAATGTTCGACTGCAGCGACCCACTTCGATGAGACACCCAACGCGTGTAGTTTATAAATCAGAATCTGTCTCTGAATACTATCAAACGCAGATCTCATATCAACGAAGAAACAGTATGTTTTCCTTGCTTGGGCAAAGCGAATCTGGACAATATTGGTGAGACTAAACAGATTGTCAAAAGTAGAATACCCACGACGGAATCCTGCCTGCCCTTCATACATAATGCTGTTACTTTCGGTCCACTCTGCTAATCTTACAGCCAGCATACCTGTGTACATCTTCAGGTCTGTGTCTAAACATGAAATCCCACGGAAGTTGGATGGGTCCGACCAGTCTCCCTTCTTACGGATTGGAAACACAATTAAGCCTCCTCTACAAGTATTATTAATTTCTCGATTGTCAAAATATAAAGGGCTCGCAGAACCCTGACAGTATCCCGAACCACCCTATTTTAATCCTCAATCAAACGAAGTGGATAAAGTACTTTTTGTAATCAAACAAATTGGTTATAGTACTTTTTGGAATCAAACGAAGTGGATAAAGTACTTTTTGAAATCAAACGAAGTGGATAAAGTACTTTCTGAAATCAAACGAAGGGGATAAAGTACTTTTTGTAATCAAACGAAGTGGATAAAGTACTTTTTGGAATCAAACGAATTGGATATAGTACTTTTTGGAATCAAACGAAGGGGATAAAGTACTTTTTGGAATCAAACGAAGTGGATAAAGTACTTTTTGAAATCAAACGAAGTGGATATAGTACTTTTTGAAATCAAACGAATTGGATATAGTACTTTTTGGAATCAAACGAAGGGGATAAAGTACTTTTTGGAATCGAACGAAGTGGATAAAGTACTTTTTGAAATCAAACGAAGTGGATAAAGTACTTTTTGGAATCAAACGAAGTGGTTATAGTACTTTTTGAAATCAAACGAATTGGATATAGTACTTTTTGGAACTAAACGAAGTGGATAAAGTACTTTTTGAAACAGAACGGATCAGAGTCCGGCATTGTGTTGGATGTAGTACCTTTTAATATGAAACGGAATATTCACCCTCGTTTTTCAAGGGAATAGATTATCTTTTGCTCCAAAACGATCGCATTTTTGAAAAATAAAACCCTGGGAAAGTGTTGACTCAATTTCGATGAAAATGGGTTTTAGTACCGTTGAGAATCAAACTCCTCAATTGTCTTATAAATTTTCTAAATTACGATCAGCAATATGACTATGAAGTTTATCTCGGTTAAGCTTTGTTTTCAAACGTGATTTAATAAAAAAAAATGTAAATCATTTCGCAATAGGTACTTATATTACATTTTATGTCTACACTCCTAGAGGGATTATCGATGAAATAATGTATAGATCGATAGAATAGAGGGAAATAGATGTTAGATTATAATAATCAAGTTTGTACATGAAAGATGCTGTTTGTCCGATGTTTTTAAAATTCTCAAACTATACCTACCCTCAAGAATTATTTGACATTGGACATGATTTTATGCAGTTATGCCCTGATCAAGAAAATCAAGGTTATGGACCATTCAAAAAATAATAATAATTAAATGCTCTGAATCGCAAAATACAGTTAGAAAGTTTTATTTTGCAAGACCAAATCAACACTTTCAACCTGGTGAATATTTTAAATAGTAGGGAAGCAACAACCTTCATAATTAGAAAAAACGGCGGACGGCTGACGGACGGCCAAATTTTTTTCGATTTTTGGATTATACGTACCTTGAAACGTAAACCATCAAATTTTGAGGGGGTGTTAAAATTTTTTTTTTCTTGGTCGATTCCAAAGGTTCATTATTGAAAATAATAAACCAAAATTCGGCCTGCAACTCGAGAATAAGTTTTTTCCGCAGGAAAATAAAATGGACGATAACGTTTTACATAAATTATTTTCATGGAAAAAAATCACATTTTAAGAAGAAATTCAATTCCTTTTTTTTGATTGAGTCGTAATTATCACATTAAAATGTAAGTATTCAACGTCAGAGCAGGATGCAGTATCAATTATATTCTATTCCATCAACCTCATTGCGTTGTTACTCTTCCCGGCGTCATGAGATTTTCCCTACTTGCTGCTGCTTTTTGCTTGGCTATTGCAATAATTCCAGCAGAATCTGATTTCTCATTTATTGATGATGTGGTTAATACGGGCCAGAGTCTGCTTAAAAGAGCCCAAAATTTACAAAAAGATCCAAGTGGAAACATGAAGGGAGAAGCCAAAGGATCTGTAAGTGACTTACGCGGGTTGCTAAACAAATTCAGAAGTGAGTAAAACATTCATCAGGATATTTTATTGACGTAAATAGGGTGCTGTACTTACTTGAGAATTGTGTGTGAGCATTTCATGGTGAGTGGTAAAATTGCTAACTCTTCCAACTCCACTTCAACAGTTGGTTTTTTTTTTCAAATAGAAAAGTATAAATATAACGAAGATTGCGTGGTAGAAGTGACCAACTCCATTTTTTCCAACGTTGAGGTTTCGATAATTCAGATAACAATTAAGCCTCCTCTACAAGTATGATTAATTCATCGATTATCAAAATATAAAGGGCTCGCAGAAACCTCACAGTATCCCGAACCACCCTATTTCAATCCTATTTGCATTCTCTTAATAGAAATTACCAATTTATTGCTATTTTCGTATCATTTTATCATTTCTGCCAGTTATGAGATCAAGTGCCTGATAGTCACTTCTTCCGGCAAAAATATTTAAATCCGATGATATCTTGTGGTTGTGGATTTCTTCTTTTTCCAAACAAACTGGGGTTTTTTCGGCAATGAAAGTTCTTTACCGTTTCCAATGACTGTATTGCTAGGGAGCTTGCGACAACCCGCTGGTTGTCATTTTCAATCCAACAGCTGTTGGGGTTACTGTGTAGACAAACCAGAGACTTAACTAAGTTATCTGCAGTAGTGGCTACTTGTGCTCTACAAAGTAATCTCATCCTCGCTCTACTGGATGGAAAATGACAACCAGAGGGTTGTCGAAAGCTCTCTAGCAATGAAGTGATTGGAAACGGCAAAGGACTTTCATTGTAAAAAAAACCCATTTATTTGTAAACCGGACGGTTGAATTGGAGGCCGAAGTGACAAATTTGTTCCCAAAAGACCCTCACTTGGAACTCCAGTTGTCTCATTGTCTTCTTGGTTGATTTGACTGACTAAATTTTGGATCCAAGAAAACCCCTAATAGTGTCCAAATGCGAAATTTCAGATTTTTGTTTATCGAGAATAATAAACAACCATCCGAATAGAGAAATAAAAATTTGTCCTCCCATCGAAAAGTTTACGTAGGACCATCCGTTCACTCCCTATGAGCACTAACTTACACGTAAGACGAATAATTTGAGCAGAAACACGACTGTGAATCGTTAAAAAAAAAAATTGGTATTTGTTTAGGCCCTTGCAACCAACACGAAGCTTTTATCAGCGTCATTTCACAATTTGAGTTTCATCAATATTTCACACAATTTCAGTAATTCTAGAATTTGTAAAATAAAGAAAACGGCTTCAGCTTTGGTAGAGCATTATTCAAATGAGTTTCATTTGTGTTGAATCAATTCTGACAGTTTTCAAACGTTGAACTCTAGTAAAATCCTAATGCAAACTTCCTCGTTTTTGTTTATATTACCAAGGAAGTTACTCAAGGGTAGTTATAGGAGGGTGAATTCACCGTCTAAGCGATATCAAGGGAGGGAAGAAAGGTGATTAAAAATCCGCCCCGAAACCGTAAAATAACTGAAGCCAAGACAATTTTACAGTGACAATAATTTAATTACTGACAATCCATATTATTTCTTATTCAATTATATTACCTTCTAATCGATCAATTTTCTCTAATAAAGAACATTCGCGATACTTACATACAAATTGCGTTCGATTTTCGGTGCTTTTCTGAGGGTCAGGTAAATGTTCCTGAGGTACTTCATGTACCTTTATAATTATAATTCCTGCCATCTATAAGTTGAAATCAACAGAAATAAAATTCATAAACCAGAACCCAAACCGTGAATTTCGGGGGAGCAGTGCACTCGGTCACGCAACCCTCGATATAGAATTAATCATGTTCACATAGGTAATAATTCTGTGTGATTTTTACCAATTTCACAAATCGAATTGAGTATAAACTAATAAAATAAAAGTAGATACTTCTACAAAACAATTTAGGGCTACAAAATGTGCTAAAAACAATTTACGATATCATTTGAAGATGGTTTCAATCGAATTTGCCTCAAAAATTTGAAATCGGAGAATTTTTGATAGGTCAAATTAATTTAATGTTTTAAGGACGAGTTACATGGACATTTTTTTAAAGTTCATAACAAAATGAATGTAGGCGAAATTCGTTAACATTCAGGATATACAGAGTGTCCCACACTGAAGATGGGCATAACTTCAGGGATCGATTATACAACTAATTTGCAACAAAAAATGTCTCGCACCAATTTTTTCTTAACCTACTCAAAATGCATTTTTTTCCACTTCCAAGTTTTTCTTCGCATTTTCGACGTTACGTCATTAAAACTGTCATAAATCCTGTTATTTACCAAATAATTTCAAATTTGAGGACACCATTGAAAAGAGCGTCACATTTCCAAGCTTTTAGCGATAAACCATTTCTGACCAGTTCCTTTTGAACGTTTTCACTATGAACAGCTGCTCATTTCGATAAGCGCACTTTGGGAAAAACATGCTCAAATTGTCAGCTTTCCAACAGTCTATCAATTTTTCTTTTAAACATTCAAATTTCAACAGTAAATGAAGTTTGAATGTCAAAAAACGTGTGTTTCACAGGAAAATCCAGTGTTTCAAGCGGTTTATGGCCCCCCTCGGTCTCAAGATGACTTGACGAGTTTGGTTTAATTTTCATAGTAATTTTTCACGCTGAATCCAATGGTGACAATTCCAAATAATTCTGACTGCTAAAAAGTTGATTTTTCTAAGAAAATCTTAATTTTTTGTACATAAAATACGCATTATTTGTAGATATGGTGGTGAGTATAAAGTAAGACCTTCCCACTTAATAAAACATCAATCAGCTTGAAAGTTGATGTTTTTATTGAGTAAAAATGTGTTACTTTATACTGCCATATCTACGAATAATGCGTTTGTTATTGTCAAAATATGAAGGTTTTCCTAGAAAAATCCACTTTCCAGCAGTCAGAATTATTTGGAATTGTCACCATTGGATTCAGCGTGAAAAACTACATTGTTAATGATACCTAACTTGTCAAGTCATATCGAGATCGAGGGAGACCATACACCACGTGAAACACTAGACTTTCCACTAAAACGCACGATTTTTGATTTACTCTTCCAATTTGAATTTCAAAAAGAAAAATTGATGAACTGTTGGGAAGCTGACAATTTGAGCATGTTTTTCCCGAAGAGCGCCTATCGAAATGGGCAGGTGTTCATAGTGAAAACGTTGAAAAGGAAAAATAAAATTTCGAAAAATATTTAAAGTTGGCTTTTTGACTTGCTTTGTTTCAGAAATGGTTTATCGCTAAAAGATTTTGATCTTACACTAGGTAGCTTGGAAATTTAACGCTCTTTCCAACGATATCCTCAAATTTGAAATTACTTGGTAAATAACAGGAGTTATGGCAGTTTTAATGACGTAACGTCGAAAACGCGAAAAAACTGCATTTTGAGTGGGTTAAGAAAAAATTCCAAAGAGACATTTGTTGGAAATACCCTGTACAATCGATCCCTGAATTTATGCCCATCTTCATTGTAGACACCCTGTATAGCTTGCATTAATTTGACTGCGTTCGTGAATTTTATTAAAATGCATATCATTTTAAAATACGTATTCGCCAATATCTGCTGATACCGTATGACGAGGGCATCACGGAATTAGGAGGTCTTCTGCGATGGGAAGTAAGTGCAATACGAGGTATGCTAGTGTCGTTGAATGATAGGTAACAGACAGTAATAGTGATGTATTTCCAATTTTCCATCCATGACTTTTCTTATTTATTTTGCTGTCCTTCTTGATCCAGCATTCACTGGCTCGCTCTTTGCCCCCCCCCCCACCCCTCTTTTCGTTGGTGATGAGGAAATCATCAAGATCCAGGGGTGGAAAACGTATCTCGTAAGATACCCGAGGGAACCGCTCGCACGGGTTATGTGGAATTCAAACCCACTAAAACCTCACCTCCTTATCCCACGTTGGATCTTAGCCTGGAAGTGTTCAACACATTACTTCAGGCTGAGTCCTGGGAGTCTTCTTAGCTCTCTGCTAGGGGCCGGTCCATGATTCCCCTTCGCTGCCTCTCCCGTTATGAAGGATTTTTTCGTTAATATATTTTTTTCCACATAATCTGCCACAGTGGTCCAGTTTTGCTCGCTTTCCAGCATCTTTCCTATCACCGCCTCTAGGGTTGTGTCCTGTGCTGCGAGATGCAACTTCTCCCTTAGGCAGTTCCTCTCCCCTGTCCATCGCATGCATTCAAAGAATCTATAGAATGGTCATCATCCTTGTTATCCTGGCAGTTGGGACATTTTGGGGACTTCACCTTCCCCATCTTATGTAGGTAGGCGTAGAAAAGTCCGTGCCCTGAAAGGAACTGGGTTAAGAGGACATTTACCTCTCCATGCTTCCTCTGTAGCCATGTCTTGATTTGAAGTATCAGCCTCGCAGTCCATCTGCCTCTGGTTTCTCCTGTCACTCTTTGCCTCTTGCCGTTCCAAGTGTGTTTTCTAGCCGAGCGTTGATTGAACCTCAGTGGAGGAGTCTCCCGTCACAATCCATTCCAAGGTTCTGACAACGACGTGATCGAGGGAAATTGAGGTTAGGCTCACTGAGGGAATTTCGGTTCCAGTCCATCGAGGAAAGTCTCTGCCAAATCTTGGTTAATCATATTCAATGATAAACCGTTAGAATATAACAGAATTCCCTCAGTCCTCTTAAATCGTCACGTTTCACGTTTAATGATACGTTGAATCCGAGAACCGAATAACAAAAATTCCGTCCGTCCGCCCTACGTACTCCAGACAACTTTTGCCCCAACCTTGATTTAAATGATTTTTTTCTCCCAAAAGATATTAAAAATGAAACGTAATAATTCTCACTTTCTTCTATGTGCATCTTATTCTGAACATCATTGTTTTTATTCCAGGTAGAGTGAACAAAATGGAACATGTACCAAAAGCTGTTGGGAGCATTTTGTCAAAAGCTGAAGAAATCATGAAGTCTGTAGAGGGCAATATGTAGCAGAACTAACTGATTTCATCTTATTGTGTAAATTATGCTGGTTTATAATTTCCAATAAAATACATGTATTCCTATGAAAAAAAGATAAAATCTGACTACAAAAACTTTTTTCATTCATGATACATTAAACCATCAAAATTAAAATTGTGAGTACTCACGGCTCGAGAGCCCCCCCGCTGTCAAAATGGGGGATGTTGAGAATTAAGATGAAATACCACTGATTCGGAGGTCTGCAGCATCCTCCACTCAGCAACCACCTGCCAACACATCAACACCATGCGGCTGAGAGAATGGATGGTGTAGGGCCTCCCACTTTCAAGTCATGGCAGTCTGACGTGCCATGGCACCAGCGAAATAGCATGGGGAAAGAGAGAGAGAGAGAGAGAGAGAGAAGTTTATTATCATCATACATCACACATATTACAAGTACAATATAGTTGTTAATAGGACGATAATCTGCCCAATAGTAGGCTAAGAGCCCGTGGCACTGGACAGGAGTCGTACTAGTCTACGTTATTACATAATATGTATGTTATAACATAACATATTATGTTATACCGTCAAACTTCATCACTGGAGTATATACTACATTATACAAATACAAAATCAAATAGAAGGAATTTAAGTAAAATATTCTGTAAATATAAAAGAAATGATAAGGAGAACAATTGTCAAGTATATTTAGTTACAAATAGTGACTTTTCAAAAAGTTATTGATGTCACATCCTACTGCTAAAATCCAGGAAAAAATAAGTTTTTTATATTTAGATCGAATGAATGGAAGTGGAGCTCGTAACTCATCAGGCAAATGATTATGGAGAACATGGAGAATATAGACAGGGCTTCTAATTGTGAGAGTCAATCTCGGTTTTACAGGGTTAACCACATTTCCGAGAACTTGGAATCTTGTTGGGTATGCATGACTAGAGAATTTTTCTATAATGCGGGGACATTTATGATACACTAATAATAAGTTCTTAACAAATAGTTGTTTGACTGCAAAAACTTTTGCTTCATCGAATAGGTCACTACTAGAGTATCGTCTGCCTTTGGATAGCATTATTTTTAAAATAGCTTTTTGCAGGATTCCCAGTTTACAGAGGACAGAAGAAACTGCTGAGCCCCAAATAGAAACTCCAAATTGGAGAACTGATTGAACCATGGAGATGTATACACCCTTCAAAGTGATAGGGTTAATTAGGTTGCGTATATTATAGAATATATAAATCTATTTCTTCAACCTTCCATAAAAGTCCTCCTCAAGCAACAGAAACCATCTCTTAGCTCTTACATTCTTAACGTCTTCACTTCATCCCCTAAAGCGAAGTTTTCACGGGCCAAAAGAGGACAGCATGGCTCGCTTTCAATCTCACTGTTGGAACCCTTGCCCGAAGTGATGATGGGAAGTGAATCAGCCGAGGGTCGAGTTCCCAATGGCTCAGTCATTCTCTCCTGGTGATCTCTTTTTTGACTGGCTGTGCTCGTGCTCTCTCCCGATGACGTCAGAGCAAATTCATGACACCTCATTCAGACAGAGGGGAATCCACGAATGCTAGTGACGCCAGCGTGCACCCTGTGAAAACCCGGCTTGAGCCCTTAGTATCTAAGGCAAAGATTGGTTGAACACCCCCGACATGTGTTCAGCTGTATCCTCTAGTGCCATTAATATTCGACATCTCCCTTGTCTCTAGCCATGAATCAGTCTCATTAAACCACAACTTTCACCAACCTGTGTCAAGCATGGACTACAGTATTGTGCTTCCCTCTCATTGACTCCAGCCAGCCACGAAATTGGACTTCTCATGGGAAGCTGCCTCGTGATTTGCAAATCCATTTCTCACATTGGCCAATGGCAGAGTAGATAGACTGCCCATGCCTGTGTAGGTACGTGGCATTAATGTTTCAGAGATACCCTTATTTTGCTAATGTGCAGTGGTTTAACGTGGAGTCATTTTCTGCAACACTGTAGTTGGTCGAGCCAAGTCCTTCTACGCATTCATTTTTTTAATTGTTTCTTCATATTTAAATGTTTAACACATCATTTGATGCTCAATACAACTTCCATTTACAGTATTCCGTGTTTTATCATGCCCGTGCTCCCCGAATTCTCTCTAGAAATCGTGCTAACAAGCACAGAGGGTCAATTCAAAGCACTGTATAATTGAGTCGGATTTTAATTTCTAGACTTACAGACACGCTTACCATATTTTTACATTATAGATATTTTTGTGTCACGCCATCAGAGGAAAAAATCAACACAAAGCTTGCACTGGTGAGAATTAGGGACTCCTCCCTCGTGTCTCAGCTAGGAACCTAAAGAATGTTTCTTGAATCAGTGCTGGGATGTTTGATGGTACTCGGAAGGATTGTTAAATTTTGTAGTGGTAAAGAACGAATCTGTGTGGAAGTGGTTTAAGTAGTTCACTGTAAGGTATCTACGAAACAGGTTGTCGACAATGTTGTAAAATTATCTACTAGGGTTATCTAGCTACCGTGCACAGATATGATCCATACTTTTAAAAAAAACGTCTTTCCTTAGCCTTCTTTTTCACTTCCCACGTCACTCCAACTCCAATTAAAGTGGTTTCAGCCATTCTCATATCCTGCAGATGGTTCTACACTGGTTACTAATATCCCCTACCAACCTCCCCTAGTGAGGCACCCTGGCTGGGAGTTCTGCCTTCAAATGTTTAGGAATTTTTTTTTTTTTTCAGCTGATTGGTTGTTTAGGTATAACTACGAAGTATGGGGATCAAGAAAACTGAATGCTAACATGCTTAGTCTACTGATGTGTGGAATAAAAGTAGCCAGTTGGAGAGAGCTACCTGTCAAGAAACACTGCCATTTATTACACATTGGTTTATTGTTTTTCTACACAGATCACCCCTCCGCGAAGAAAACAGCATCCGACCTGCAAATAATCGCTATCCCAAAGTTGTGGGGGCGTTCTATACAAAATTTGATTAATGGTAGTTAAGGAAACATAAACGGTTGACATGAAATTCTATTTGAAGAAGCAAGGACAATTTTCATTCAATCAGATGAAATTTTGCTTACTTTCGAGAGCAAACGTTCATGTGCGATTCATGCACGTGTTTCTGACTTAAAACGTCCATCTCTCAGAGTAAGGGTACGTAAGGGTTGACAGAGAACCAACCTTCAGCTGCCCTATCTAACTACCAAGGGTTGGTGGGAGGTACGGTAATCAGAGGCTGGATTTGTAGGGTTCATTTGATTCTAAAACGCTGCAAATTATTACACAATGGTTTATTATTTTTCTATATAGATCACTCGTCTACAAAATCACCACCATCCAATATAAAAAAAATAAAAAAAAATAAAAATAAAAAAAAAATCAAAAAACAAATCAAAAAAAAAATCAAAATCACCAACCATCGATCGCATTTCGGTCAGCTCTAATTTGAACGAAGATTAGGCCTCTTTTGCGATTCACACTCGTGTTTTGATTTACATATATATATATTTCAATATAAACCCTTAAATTTTTTAGGGAGCGAACGGTTTGTCCTACAGAGCTCCGGGTGGTCTCAAAAAATTCTAAAAATTCTGTAGAATCTGAAATTGAAGGAAAAACAATATCTTTATATCGAAATTTTTTGAGTTAGGGGCGTTTTCAAAATTTCAAAATTGATTTTGGAACCTTTAGAAGTGACCTACATCAACCAAAAGCTTCGGGGCACAACTAGACCTCAAATGGAGCCTACATACCAAATTTCATCAAAATCGATCAATGCTAAGTGGCAAAAGTGCCGCGTACGGCGCACGGCGTACGGCGGACGGACGGCCAAATTTTTATTCGATTTTTGGATTCTATGTACCCTGAAAAGTAAACCATCAAATTTTGAGGAGGTGATAAAATTTTTTTTTTCTTGGTCGATCCCAAAGGTTTATTATTGAAAATAATAAACCAAAATTCAATTCCACTCTAAATTGAAAAAAAAACCTTTATGACAAAAGTTTTTGATCTAACGCGTTTTGAAATTTTCAATTCCCACTTTTTACTCGTTAGAAGTGACTGACAAAATCCAAAAGCTGCGGGCACAACTAGACCTCAAATGGAGCCCATATCCGTAATTTCACCAAAATTAGACCTCGCGAACTTGGCAACGTGCCACGTATGGCGTACGGCGACTGAGGACGGAGGAAAATTGTTTATTAGATTTTTGGGTTTTTCATACCTAGAAACGTAAACCATCCAAAGTTCATTATAGAAAATAACAAACCAAAACTAGTCTGACGCTTCTGGAGATCGACAACCCATACAAACTCCATACAAGAGTACAGTGGTCTCATTACGTTTCTCTTCGGGTTTGCAACTAACAAGGGGAGTAGTTTTAAGATTGCTTATTATTTACCTCATTACCAACCCAGGAATGTTTACAATATGATATTTTCTAGAACTGCATAATTAATCTAAACAAATGTGCCAGTAAGACCTGTGTGGTAAGAGATGTGTTGTGGTGTAAGGAACCGTCATGAACTCTTACCTTCCTTAACCTTCTCAGTCTCAAACGACCATCGCTGTTTAATGGCTAAATCCTGAATTTACGAAACGTTATATTACCAGTGCTAACAGAGCACTTTAGACTTTAGTACTGTGTGTTATTTATATTACCTATATTTTGTAGTGAAATTGAAGATGTGGTGTCTGAGTCAAGATTGTCATCCTTCATACAACAGAAGGAGTAAACAGGACAGTTGAAGATTTCTTCGAATATATGAATAATGGCCGACGATGTTAGATAAAGTAGAACACGGACCTGCAATAACGGAATTTTTTCTTCAAATGGAGGTTATTATGTTCTTTAATATACCAGAGCAATTATATCACGGCCTATTTCGTACATTCTCACGTGATCTACCTACCAATCACGCGATGTAAGACGTATTCACGACCTCTCTTTTCCGTTTCAGACACGTGAAATAAATAACTAGTCGATATCAACCGTTGAAGGTGTACAAAGTTTTAAAAATGGCCCGTGACGGAACGACGATAAAGGCTTCACAAGGCGTCTCATCAAATGCGAGGTATGCAAATGAGTGTGTAGTCAAGGTTTGGGTGAGGGAAACAAGTGGTGGAGGAAGGGAATCGAACCCCGAACCCCATCCTCCCGAACGGACAGGGTAGCTCCCTTCTGTGTTTGTTCTTGACGAGGCAATGCCCATTAGGGGGCCCTGACTCCTGTTTGCCCATAAACAACACGTTATCTCCTTTCTGTCGCCTCTCTTATTCTCCATACCTTGTTTCCGCAAACAACATCGCTGAATACCTATTGTTATAAATTATTTTTGGGGCTTAACCAGTCCGCAGCGTTAGGTATCTTCCCAACAGAGGGAAACGCCCTAGTTCTTCCCTCTCACACCCGTAAATTCCAACCGCTTCAACCGCTCGTATTTTTCACGTCCTGATTTACAGGTGAAGTAGGTGCCTACTGTTGTGTTTGATATAGATCAGAGCTTTTATTCGTTCTTCTTGATTGCGGATGGTTCTGAGCAATATTTTCCAAGCTTCCACGTTCATTTTTCAACTTAAATAATTGTTATTGCTAAAGAACATCACATTTAATCACTGAAGTTCTTAATATCGGAGTACACAATAATTTATTATTAAAAGAGTCATCAAATGATTATTATCTTCCATCATTACTGTGGTTGGTTCCCTGATTTACGCCACATTCATGTCGATACTTTTTCCGAGGTGTCAAACATCAACTCCAACAGATAAGATCAGCAATAATTAGATCGTGATGTTTGAAGGAAAACGAGTTTTTCCTAGTTCAGATGCTACGTCTAACCCGGTCGCATAAAATTTAAAGGCTAACTTTCTGGAAATTTCATGTTCATCATGATTCATGTCCAGAAAAAACACACACAAAGAACCTAAATCGTTCAAAGGCTCAACAATATAAAATGCTAGTAATAATTTTGAATTTGAACACACAATAGAATTCAGTAAAAATCATATTGTTATGTTTGAAGAAAAACGCGTTTAAGAGGACATTTACCTCTCCATGCTTCCTCTGTAGCCATGTCTTGATTTGAAGTATCAGCCTCGCAGTCCATCTGCCTCTGGTTTCTCCTGTCACTCTTTGCCTCTTGCCGTTCCAAGTGTGTTTTCTAGCCGAGCGTTGATTGAACCTCAGTGGAGGAGTCTCCCGTCACAATCCATTCCAAGGTTCTGACAACGACGTGATCGAGGGAAATTGAGGTTAGGCTCACTGAGGGAATTTCGGTTCCAGTCCATCGAGGAAAGTCTCTGCCAAATCTTGGTTAATCATATTCAATGATAAACCGTTAGAATATAACAGAATTCCCTCAGTCCTCTTAAATCGTCACGTTTCACGTTTAATGATACGTTGAATCCGAGAACCGAATAACAAAAATTCCGTCCGTCCGCCCTACGTACTCCAGACAACTTTTGCCCCAACCTTGATTTAAATGATTTTTTTCTCCCAAAAGATATTAAAAATGAAACGTAATAATTCTCACTTTCTTCTATGTGTATCTTATTCTGAACATCATTGTTTTTATTCCAGGTAGAGTGAACAAAATGGAACATGTACCAAAAGCTGTTGGGAGCATTTTGTCAAAAGCTGAAGAAATCATGAAGTCTGTAGAGGGCAATATGTAGCAGAACTAACTGATTTCATCTTATTGTGTAAATTATGCTGGTTTATAATTTCCAATAAAATACATGTATTCCTATGAAAAAAAGATAAAATCTGACTACAAAAACTTTTTTCATTCATGATACATTAAACCATCAAAATTAAAATTGTGAGTACTCACGGCTCGAGAGCCCCCCCGCTGTCAAAATGGGGGATGTTGAGAATTAAGATGAAATACCACTGATTCGGAGGTCTGCAGCATCCTCCACTCAGCAACCACCTGCCAACACATCAACACCATGCGGCTGAGAGAATGGATGGTGTAGGGCCTCCCACTTTCAAGTCATGGCAGTCTGACGTGCCATGGCACCAGCGAAATAGCATGGGGAAAGAGAGAGAGAGAGAGAGAAGTTTATTATCATCATACATCACACATATTACAAGTACAATATAGTTGTTAATAGGACGATAATCTGCCCAATAGTAGGCTAAGAGCCCGTGGCACTGGACAGGAGTCGTACTAGTCTACGTTATTACATAATATGTATGTTATAACATAACATATTATGTTATACCGTCAAACTTCATCACTGGAGTATATACTACATTATACAAATACAAAATCAAATAGAAGGAATTTAAGTAAAATATTCTGTAAATATAAAAGAAATGATAAGGAGAACAATTGTCAAGTATATTTAGTTACAAATAGTGACTTTTCAAAAAGTTATTGATGTCACATCCTACTGCTAAAATCCAGGAAAAAATAAGTTTTTTATATTTAGATCGAATGAATGGAAGTGGAGCTCGTAACTCATCAGGCAAATGATTATGGAGAACATGGAGAATATAGACAGGGCTTCTAATTGTGAGAGTCAATCTCGGTTTTACAGGGTTAACCACATTTCCGAGAACTTGGAATCTTGTTGGGTATGCATGACTAGAGAATTTTTCTATAATGCGGGGACATTTATGATACACTAATAATAAGTTCTTAACAAATAGTTGTTTGACTGCAAAAACTTTTGCTTCATCGAATAGGTCACTACTAGAGTATCGTCTGCCTTTGGATAGCATTATTTTTAAAATAGCTTTTTGCAGGATTCCCAGTTTACAGAGGACAGAAGAAACTGCTGAGCCCCAAATAGAAACTCCAAATTGGAGAACTGATTGAACCATGGAGATGTATACACCCTTCAAAGTGATAGGGTTAATTAGGTTGCGTATATTATAGAATATATAAATCTATTTCTTCAACCTTCCATAAAAGTCCTCCTCAAGCAACAGAAACCATCTCTTAGCTCTTACATTCTTAACGTCTTCACTTCATCCCCTAAAGCGAAGTTTTCACGGGCCAAAAGAGGACAGCATGGCTCGCTTTCAATCTCACTGTTGGAACCCTTGCCCGAAGTGATGATGGGAAGTGAATCAGCCGAGGGTCGAGTTCCCAATGGCTCAGTCATTCTCTCCTGGTGATCTCTTTTTTGACTGGCTGTGCTCGTGCTCTCTCCCGATGACGTCAGAGCAAATTCATGACACCTCATTCAGACAGAGGGGAATCCACGAATGCTAGTGACGCCAGCGTGCACCCTGTGAAAACCCGGCTTGAGCCCTTAGTATCTAAGGCAAAGATTGGTTGAACACCCCCGACATGTGTTCAGCTGTATCCTCTAGTGCCATTAATATTCGACATCTCCCTTGTCTCTAGCCATGAATCAGTCTCATTAAACCACAACTTTCACCAACCTGTGTCAAGCATGGACTACAGTATTGTGCTTCCCTCTCATTGACTCCAGCCAGCCACGAAATTGGACTTCTCATGGGAAGCTGCCTCGTGATTTGCAAATCCATTTCTCACATTGGCCAATGGCAGAGTAGATAGACTGCCCATGCCTGTGTAGGTACGTGGCATTAATGTTTCAGAGATACCCTTATTTTGCTAATGTGCAGTGGTTTAACGTGGAGTCATTTTCTGCAACACTGTAGTTGGTCGAGCCAAGTCCTTCTACGCATTCATTTTTTTAATTGTTTCTTCATATTTAAATGTTTAACACATCATTTGATGCTCAATACAACTTCCATTTACAGTATTCCGTGTTTTATCATGCCCGTGCTCCCCGAATTCTCTCTAGAAATCGTGCTAACAAGCACAGAGGGTCAATTCAAAGCACTGTATAATTGAGTCGGATTTTAATTTCTAGACTTACAGACACGCTTACCATATTTTTACATTATAGATATTTTTGTGTCACGCCATCAGAGGAAAAAATCAACACAAAGCTTGCACTGGTGAGAATTAGGGACTCCTCCCTCGTGTCTCAGCTAGGAACCTAAAGAATGTTTCTTGAATCAGTGCTGGGATGTTTGATGGTACTCGGAAGGATTGTTAAATTTTGTAGTGGTAAAGAACGAATCTGTGTGGAAGTGGTTTAAGTAGTTCACTGTAAGGTATCTACGAAACAGGTTGTCGACAATGTTGTAAAATTATCTACTAGGGTTATCTAGCTACCGTGCACAGATATGATCCATACTTTTAAAAAAAACGTCTTTCCTTAGCCTTCTTTTTCACTTCCCACGTCACTCCAACTCCAATTAAAGTGGTTTCAGCCATTCTCATATCCTGCAGATGGTTCTACACTGGTTACTAATATCCCCTACCAACCTCCCCTAGTGAGGCACCCTGGCTGGGAGTTCTGCCTTCAAATGTTTAGGAATTTTTTTTTTTTTCAGCTGATTGGTTGTTTAGGTATAACTACGAAGTATGGGGATCAAGAAAACTGAATGCTAACATGCTTAGTCTACTGATGTGTGGAATAAAAGTAGCCAGTTGGAGAGAGCTACCTGTCAAGAAACACTGCCATTTATTACACATTGGTTTATTGTTTTTCTACACAGATCACCCCTCCGCGAAGAAAACAGCATCCGACCTGCAAATAATCGCTATCCCAAAGTTGTGGGGGCGTTCTATACAAAATTTGATTAATGGTAGTTAAGGAAACATAAACGGTTGACATGAAATTCTATTTGAAGAAGCAAGGACAATTTTCATTCAATCAGATGAAATTTTGCTTACTTTCGAGAGCAAACGTTCATGTGCGATTCATGCACGTGTTTCTGACTTAAAACGTCCATCTCTCAGAGTAAGGGTACGTAAGGGTTGACAGAGAACCAACCTTCAGCTGCCCTATCTAACTACCAAGGGTTGGTGGGAGGTACGGTAATCAGAGGCTGGATTTGTAGGGTTCATTTGATTCTAAAACGCTGCAAATTATTACACAATGGTTTATTATTTTTCTATATAGATCACTCGTCTACAAAATCACCACCATCCAATATAAAAAAAATAAAAAAAAATAAAAATAAAAAAAAAAATCAAAAAACAAATCAAAAAAAAAATCAAAATTACCAACCATCGATCGCATTTCGGTCAGCTCTAATTTGAACGAAGATTAGGCCTCTTTTGCGATTCACACTCGTGTTTTGATTTACATATATATATATTTCAATATAAACCCTTAAATTTTTTAGGGAGCGAACGGTTTGTCCTACAGAGCTCCGGGTGGTCTCAAAAAATTCTAAAAATTCTGTAGAATCTGAAATTGAAGGAAAAACAATATCTTTATATCGAAATTTTTTGAGTTAGGGCGTTTTCAAAATTTCAAAATTGATTTTGGAACCTTTAGAAGTGACCTACATCAACCAAAAGCTTCGGGGCACAACTAGACCTCAAATGGAGCCTACATACCAAATTTCATCAAAATCGATCAATGCTAAGTGGCAAAAGTGCCGCGTACGGCGCACGGCGTACGGCGGACGGACGGCCAAATTTTTATTCGATTTTTGGATTCTATGTACCCTGAAAAGTAAACCATCAAATTTTGAGGAGGTGATAAAATTTTTTTTTTCTTGGTCGATCCCAAAGGTTTATTATTGAAAATAATAAACCAAAATTCAATTCCACTCTAAATTGAAAAAAAAACCTTTATGACAAAAGTTTTTGATCTAACGCGTTTTGAAATTTTCAATTCCCACTTTTTACTCGTTAGAAGTGACTGACAAAATCCAAAAGCTGCGGGCACAACTAGACCTCAAATGGAGCCCATATCCGTAATTTCACCAAAATTAGACCTCGCGAACTTGGCAACGTGCCACGTATGGCGTACGGCGACTGAGGACGGAGGAAAATTGTTTATTAGATTTTTGGGTTTTTCATACCTAGAAACGTAAACCATCCAAAGTTCATTATAGAAAATAACAAACCAAAACTAGTCTGACGCTTCTGGAGATCGACAACCCATACAAACTCCATACAAGAGTACAGTGGTCTCATTACGTTTCTCTTCGGGTTTGCAACTAACAAGGGGAGTAGTTTTAAGATTGCTTATTATTTACCTCATTACCAACCCAGGAATGTTTACAATATGATATTTTCTAGAACTGCATAATTAATCTAAACAAATGTGCCAGTAAGACCTGTGTGGTAAGAGATGTGTTGTGGTGTAAGGAACCGTCATGAACTCTTACCTTCCTTAACCTTCTCAGTCTCAAACGACCATCGCTGTTTAATGGCTAAATCCTGAATTTACGAAACGTTATATTACCAGTGCTAACAGAGCACTTTAGACTTTAGTACTGTGTGTTATTTATATTACCTATATTTTGTAGTGAAATTGAAGATGTGGTGTCTGAGTCAAGATTGTCATCCTTCATACAACAGAAGGAGTAAACAGGACAGTTGAAGATTTCTTCGAATATATGAATAATGGCCGACGATGTTAGATAAAGTAGAACACGGACCTGCAATAACGGAATTTTTTCTTCAAATGGAGGTTATTATGTTCTTTAATATACCAGAGCAATTATATCACGGCCTATTTCGTACATTCTCACGTGATCTACCTACCAATCACGCGATGTAAGACGTATTCACGACCTCTCTTTTCCGTTTCAGACACGTGAAATAAATAACTAGTCGATATCAACCGTTGAAGGTGTACAAAGTTTTAAAAATGGCCCGTGACGGAACGACGATAAAGGCTTCACAAGGCGTCTCATCAAATGCGAGGTATGCAAATGAGTGTGTAGTCAAGGTTTGGGTGAGGGAAACAAGTGGTGGAGGAAGGGAATCGAACCCCGAACCCCATCCTCCCGAACGGACAGGGTAGCTCCCTTCTGTGTTTGTTCTTGACGAGGCAATGCCCATTAGGGGGCCCTGACTCCTGTTTGCCCATAAACAACACGTTATCTCCTTTCTGTCGCCTCTCTTATTCTCCATACCTTGTTTCCGCAAACAACATCGCTGAATACCTATTGTTATAAATTATTTTTGGGGCTTAACCAGTCCGCAGCGTTAGGTATCTTCCCAACAGAGGGAAACGCCATAGTTCTTCCCTCTCACACCCGTAAATTCCAACCGCTTCAACCGCTCGTATTTTTCACGTCCTGATTTACAGGTGAAGTAGGTGCCTACTGTTGTGTTTGATATAGATCAGAGCTTTTATTCGTTCTTCTTGATTGCGGATGGTTCTGAGCAATATTTTCCAAGCTTCCACGTTCATTTTTCAACTTAAATAATTGTTATTGCTAAAGAACATCACATTTAATCACTGAAGTTCTTAATATCGGAGTACACAATAATTTATTATTAAAAGAGTCATCAAATGATTATTATCTTCCATCATTACTGTGGTTGGTTCCCTGATTTACGCCACATTCATGTCGATACTTTTTCCGAGGTGTCAAACATCAACTCCAACTGATAAGATCAGCAATAATTAGATCGTGATGTTTGAAGGAAAACGAGTTTTTCCTAGTTCAGATGCTACGTCTAACCCGGTCGCATAAAATTTAAAGGCTAACTTTCTGGAAATTTCATGTTCATCATGATTCATGTCCAGAAAAAAACACACACAAAGAACCTAAATCGTTCAAAGGCTCAACAATATAAAATGCTAGTAATAATTTTGAATTTGAACACACAATAGAATTCAGTAAAAATCATATTGTTATGTTTGAAGAAAAAACGCGTTTTTGCTTGTTTAGAAGCTAGCTTTTTGTCCGATTGCGACGAAACTCATAAGGGACCATCTATTGGCTAATTCTCTAAAACTTCCATCAATAGACTGACCATGATTTTTGTCCAGTTAAAACAATCGTTCTCACAAACAAAACCTAAATTGTTCAAATGCTCTAAAATATATAATGCTATTTAAAATGTTAATTATATCGTGATGTTTGAAGGAAAACGGGCTTGGTGCGAGTTAATATCCTACTTTTGGTGCGATTGCGATGTAATTTACAGGGGTCCATTTCAAACTTTCACCATGTCCAGGAAAAACAATATTGTTCACACAAACACAAAAAGCTCTAAAATACAAAATGCTAGTAAAAATTCCAATTTTGAAGTGCTGCGCCCTACTTTCAGGAGTGAAGAAGCAAAAAACCTCCCTCATTTGATCCACTAATAACATTTCCTCATTATTGCTGAGGAAATCCAATATTCCTCCCAAACCTGGTCTTTCTTTGCAGAAAACATACATGTTATGTTGCATAATATCTTTCTTGGCATCCAGATTGACCAATTCTACTTGATCCGTCTCAATATTTTCCTTCACTCAGCTAAGAAGAGGCGAATTTTTTCCGTTTCATCGGAATGGGGATGAAAAAAAAAAAATCATCATGTACAATAAGGGAAACCAGCCATAAATCCGTAACAGTTCGTGCGGTACCGCAACTAAACCGCTGCTTCTGGCTTGGGCTCAAACCGGCTGAGCCCCAACACTTATTAAACTGAGCTCACTTGAGAAACCGCCCCACAGGAGGGAGCTTTTCTCCTGAGTTACTGCTTTCATTTACATTTTAGTGGCTGAGGTTATTGGTTCCCACCGGTTGACGGAAGCAAGTTTCTCTTTTGTAGTGGAAGAGGGTGTGGGCGGAAGACCCTCTCTCAGAACTTTGCTCCATGTGCTAATCAGTTGGAGAGAAGTTACCTATTCACTTCTTCAGTTTGGAAGTGATTAAAACTCACTTGGCATGCTCATCCCTCAGGAAAACGTCGCAGCTGCGAAGTAATTGTTGAGAAAATAGAACGGTAGGTAAATACGATATAAACTTATTTGCCCAGTGCAAATTCAATAACAACGTGAGAATAACAAGCCTAATTCATGGTTTAGCGAGCAAACTGGCTAATTGTCGCTGGATGGATTCTGCCAAGACGAACAGCCTCTGTACGCTAGCATCATCGGATCTTCGAGGCTGGGAGATCTGACTGCAACGCCAAAGAGTCTTGTAATTTATAGAGGTCTCTGAAAGCCCAGCCTCCAGCTCATGTTACTTACAGATTCTGCATACCACCCAACGAATGTTCGCAAATGTTTAATGAAATTCACGTAATATCATGTTGATGGAAAAATAGAATAAAGAAGACCAAGGAAGTAGACGCATCTGTGAAAAGATTAGAAGAGCGTGAAGCAAACTGAATAATGGTAAAATCCTCTAGCCAAGGTTTACTTCATCTCCAAAGTCTGAAGTTTCGACTGTTTCAATTTCATTGTTTGATTGCAAATTTGAAGCACATTGTCACAGGAGAAGATCATGCACCTCATTTAAGCACTCAGCTTGAGATTTTATTAATCATAACTGGTTGGTGTCTCGTACGTCTGCACAAATTTTCTTGAGCGACGGATAAGTTTCTGGACAGGTTTTGGATGACGGCATTCTCCCGTTTATTGGTTGATGAAGGTTATATAATGTTCCAGGTGAGTGCGTTGAAGACATCGTATCTCCTAGTCATCCTACATCGCTGAAATATGGTAGGCTGCCTATTGAGGGCCACTGGTAGCTACAAAATCAGAGAATTCAGATCAGCTGTGAAAACGATGTTGAAAACTTCTTCTGCACATCCCATATCGCAAAAATTCGGCACACTGCTTTTCGAGGAAATTTTCTGAGTGAGCAAGCAGGGAGAATCATGCTGATACTCATCCTCCTTGCCCGTAATTCTGGACTGAGTAATATACTCTTGATAAATACGTGTAAAAAGAGTTACTTGACTATGAAAGGCGTGGTATCTAGCATGTGCTAACCAAACACTCTGTATCCACTCTGTATTATGATGGATTTTCAACTGAACACGCTGGATTGGTGAAATGTTCTCCTGTAAGAGGTACTTACTCGTACTTGGATCATCTCCAACCAAAATGGATAAATCTAGATACGTATTATAGTACAACCCTGAATATTCAAGAGAGTTGGTAATCCTTATTTGATATCTTACCCTAAAGCTCATCGGCAGACTTTAGCTTCGGTTTTAAATGTCTCTTATTCCTCCCTTCCAACTATAAATTGATCCGCAATAGACGGAGCACATCTTTCAAGCCAGGACTAGCCGGGGATAATAAAAGTTTCATGGTTGGCTCATTCCCTACATCCCTTCGCAAAGTCTACCACCACGCTCTCGCTATTACTTATACTGATGAAAAACCCAAACTTCCCTCCGAGCCCATAAACATTTCACGAGTGGTCGAAGAGAAGAGAATGTTGAGGTCCTTCCTCGGGGTCGGACTTTATGACGCTAGGCCGACGGTCCGGAGCCTGCTAGTCCTTGCTGCGGGGTTGGGGACCCGACGCCTCCCGTCTGGTCGCCAGACTGATAGCATCATCAACCAGCCGCCTCTTCGGGCTGGAACTGCCTCCTCCAGGGGGACCGCTATTGAGTACAATGCTGAGTAGATAGAAGGTTACACATCTATCGAAGCAAATTAGGGTCTGGTAGTCGTTTCAACTTGCCGAGTTTCATCATCACTTTAACGGAAAATGTTGTGTACTCTCGTCACCCATCAGAACTATGCTGTAAGAACGATAGATCTAAAAGATATAATCAATAAATAGGTACCTATTCAAAGTGTCTGAGTTTGAAAAAAACCAGCTGGGGAAAAATACTGGTTCAAGATTGCGTGAGTAGTGCCATCGCAAGTAAAATTTTTCTTGCACTGATATTGATTGCTGTGGAATAAATAGCCCATTTCGATTGACCTCCAATTTTGTCTCAGAAACTATCTTAGCTTCCTAGATTATCTGACAAAATAAGCCAACAAAGGGAAATCAACAAAAATTAAAACAAGAAATTACATTTCTATTACTATGATTATTTTAAACCAGGTTTTCGTCTTAGCGTTTGATCCTTTTTTTCCCCTACGCCGAGATGTCTTTGGTTGGTGTTTGGAAACTGGTGAAACTACTACTGTGTAACACAAGGCAGCGAGGCAGGCGTCTGATGTTCGAAACAGCTCTGGTTTTGAAGGAGATGAGTGAGGTCGGATTCATTCTTCAGATACATAAGTTTAGCTCGTAATGTCGTTTGGGTACTCAGTCTCGCAAAAGCTTGGGTGTGATTCATATACTTCACTGAAGGCAGCTGATTACCACCGCAGCTCAATCACAGTTTGCAACTCCATGGCCAGGATTGGAGCTGACATGGCGCCACCAGTAATGACTCGCAAAGCATGGCTCTGAGCCACTTCAAGCTTTTCAACTATTGTCTCCTAAGCAGGAGCTCATTTCCATATTTCATATTCTCATGGTGAAGTATTTTCTGGCAAACTGTGTAAAAAGCTATTCTAAATCCACAGACACAGCAAGAGAGCTTTATTTGTAATGGAAGCCTTTTACCTCTAATGTTTACCTTGGAATCTGCCATACGGTACCCCCCGTACTTCCTGAAACCTCTCTTCTGAGACAACAGATTGTATTGGTCCCGAGACGACCGAAGATTAGCTTCTCAAAAACCTTGGTAAAAACAGTTGTAAGTGGTATTGGTCGGCAGCTTGCTGGGTATTTTGATGGCGTACCACTCTTCAGGATCGGGACAATGTCCGCCTTTCTTCTACAATCAGAGAATTATGTCCGCCATACCAGGTGAGGATGCTCCTTGCAGTCTCCTTGGCTGTTGGATCCAGATTAATTAAAAACTCAGGGCATTCAATCTTAGTGGTCACCATTTTTGAACAAATTTCTTCATCACCAGCTTAATATAATCACCAACCAGCCGGCTTTTTGGGATGGAACAGCAACAATCTGATTCATTATAATGATATTCACGCAGAAAACCAAGTTACTATTTGAACGTGAAGTCGGTATTCACCGTATGATGAGTTGCAACAAGATAAAATGTAAATAACAACTTATCGAGTCAAATACATACAAAAATTAATGATTCTCTAAACTTCTTTCAGATCTATTCAATCTCTTTATGTGATCTTGATCCACAGAGAAACGGTAACAGCCTTGACCAAAAACGCTAATAATACGACGCGCATATGAAAACTCCGTACTACCCAAGCTACTACATCTTACTTTTGCTGTTATCTCTACTATATCCCACTTGATTTGCCCCTAGTTTTATAGGTTGACGATTTAATATCATCATCACCAAAAGACGAGAATTGCCAGAATCCCTCATAAGGATCATTTCGAAGTTAACTATTATTTGTACTGGGGTCACCTGAGCCCTCTCCTTACGTCCTCTTCTATAGTCAAGGAGTTGGCATGTTGGTTCCTGAGTCTGTTTCTTGTACGACTCCTCAAACTTTTTTGGATCGTATTGGTAGTTTTGGGGGAATTATGATAGCGACGTCTGTTCAAAAAAAAAATAATAATAAATAAAAAAAATAAATAAATAAATAAAAATAAAATAATAATAATAATATCTAAATACGGGAGTGGGTGAACCAGAACGTAATATAGGTATTTAAAAGTGCTATATACGTACAATGTATTACTAAATTGATAAAATCGATATGGGATCATTGCCTAGGTACAAGACCCTTGACACATATATGTGGGAGAATATTTACGTAAAAAAACGGTGTTTTATGTATTTTGTAATATATTGGTAGCATGTGCCTTCGTTAACAGTCGCCCTGCTTGATCATTACAAATCCTGGAACAAAATGTCAAATCATTGAAAGATGCACAACAACATTATAATCTAAGTAGCAAACCATCCATATTCAGATGTAGGTAAGCAGCACCAATCACGAGAGTCGATCTAACTAACTTTTGTTGAATGTGCAATTGTAACAGATGAGGGCACAAGGGCTGGGAAACGTTTGCTTCTCTCCAGTCTTAGAATCTTTTCCACACACGGGCGAAGTGGTTGGACAATCACACTTGCATTTGGCTTGAACCTCGCAAAGCGCCAAAACTATTGAATGAATCAACACTCTCATTAGTTTCGTGTAAAATGTTATTTTAGTTTGTCACGTAGATAAGGTGAGGTAATATTTTTCCTAAATTATTATGATTTCAGTAACATGGATTCTATCATAATATGAATTCACCTATTTTAAACTCGACGACTTCCAAAATTTGTTTTTCCTAACGAACTTAGTTAACTAAAAATTGTCGTTCGTAGTTTTCAGAATATATATCAGGGACAAAAAATTGTTTAAATCTCTTGCGAAGGAGTAGTTAGGGTGGGATTTACCTTTCATCCATATTCAATATAGGTATAATAACGGTTAAGGTTAATAAACTGTATATGTAGAAAATTGGGGGTGAGGCACTGACTTTTGTTCAACAATTTTGAAAGCCTCATAGTGCAGTGTATCGCAAATCTCTACTTTGTACGGGATATTCGACGTGAACGAATTTGATTTTGTGTGGAGTCAAATTTCGGACGGGTGACGTTCTGCTTCAAGAAAAGAAGTGAAATGTAACTTACAAACAACCAAGCAGAGAACTGCGATCTTCATGATGCTCATCATGTGCAAACTGAGGATACTGTGAACATTAGATAACGTTGCCAGAACAAACGATAACTTCATTTTGGAGAGTGCCTACGTTTGACGAGTTCAAATATTGGATTAATGGGCACATATTTGCGTAATAGGACCCTGGTTAACAATCTCATCGATGGTTTAAGTTTGCAGTTGTCGTGTATTTAGCGGTGAGTCAATACTACAGAACGTCGCCGAATCAGTAAGTACAGCTTTGAAAAGTTAGTCCACTCGTCTTACTAACAGTGGCGTTAAATATTTGAGTGAGGTTGAATTTGGATTAGAGGTTCAATGAAGACCTTCATTGTTTGAAATTTTCGATCTTGATACAAGTCCTTGAGAAATGTTTACCTATTTATACTGCCTTCATTCCGTAATGCTATAAATAGCTATTGACTGTTTGTACTCATGACGTGCGTTGGCCAGGATTTCAGCCGTGTCACAGTTTCTCCGCAGTTTCCATCTCCAAAAAATAATCCTTCATTAGGTATTGAATGTGGGTAATATTGAAACCTGCATTGAAAGTATCAAAACTTCACATTTTTACAAAAAATTGGTAAAAAAATTAATTGCTTGATATCTAAATCATGAGAGCAGGTCAAGAATACAACAAAATGTTATTTAAAATAAATAGATTCACTAACCAATTCAACATGGGTTTCATAAGTGGATTTTTCCTCTTTGGCTGTTAAAACAAAATCGTGCTAAATTATGCGAGACGAAAGATTCTTTCAAGAAGTTCAACAAGTGGAAGTTGAGACAACCAGCAAGTACATCCGCTTTCCCCAGGAAGAAAGTAAATAGCTACGATAGTTAGAAAAAACTACAACGTAGCTGGTGATTTGATGTGCAAAAAGCTGCAAATAATTATACAAAGGTTTATTTTATTCTATATAGATCACTCGTCTACAAAGAACTCGGCGTTGCCATTGTCACCAGCTGCCAACCATAGTTACTACCTACTTACCACGTACCTACAGCGATCGCATTTTGGTCAGATGAAATTTGAACGGAGATTAGGCCTATTTTGCGATTCACACTCGTGTTTCTGATTTATCGTAAGTCCAACCCTTAAGTTTTCGTAGGGAGCGAACGGTTTGTCCTACAGAGCTCCTCGCGGTCTCTAAAAATTCTATACTATCTTAAATTAATAGAAAAACGATACCTTGATATCAACATTTTTTGAGCAAGAGCGTTTTAAAAATTTCAAGGTTCGGGGCCCAACTAGACCCCAAATGGATACCATATACCAAATTTCATCAAAATCGGTCCAAGGGAGCTAAGAAAAGTTCCGCGTACCGCGGACGGACGGACAAATTTTGGTTTATTATTTTCAATAATGAACCTTTGGAATCGACCAAGTAAACATTTTTTTTAACCGTTCTTCAAAATTTGATGGTCTTCAAGGTACGTAAAATACAAAATCAAATGAAAATCTGGCCGTCCGTCCGCCGTCTGCCGCACGCCGTACTCCGTACGCGGCACTTTTCCCACTTACTATTGACCGATTGTGATGAAATTTTGGTTGATGTAGGTTACTTTTAAGGATTGAAAAATGAATTTTGAAATTTTGAAAACGCCCTAACTCAAAACATTTTCATGTAAAGGTATTGTTTTTCCGCCGATTTAAGATAGTATAGAATTTTTAAAATTTTTTGAGACCACCCGGAGCTCTGTAGGACAAACCGTTCGCTCCCTACGAGAATTTAAGGGTTGGAGTGACGATTAATCAGAAACATGAGTGTGAATCGTCAAAGAGGCCTAATCCCCGTTCAAATGTTAGCTGACCGAAATACGATCGATGTCTTTGGAATCGAGCAAGAAAAAAAAATTTTAACCACCCCTCAAAATTTGATGTTTTACGTTTCAAGGTACGTAGAATACGAAAATCGAATAAAACTCGGCGCTTTGCGCCTCGGCGGGGGGCTCCGCCCCCCTGCACCCCCCGGTTTATTTCTATTTCCATACTCTGTATGAAATCATAGGAACACAGAATGTGTTTTTGCGATACTAGTCATCCGTTAAATAAAAAACAACAATAATAAATGTGGAGTTGACATTAACATGACAACCAATAAACATATCACCAGATGTTTTTTCTGTCGCTTTTTCGTGACGATTTTTTTTCGGTAGGTCATCGCAAAAACACATTCTGTGTTAAAATTTCCGTCCGTCCGCCGTACGCCGTCCGCCGTACGCGGTACTTTTCTTAGCAACACTGGACCGATTTGGTTCAAATTTGGTATATGGGCTCCATTCGGGGTCTAGTTGTGCCGCGAAGCTTTTGGTTGATGTAGGTCACTTCTAAGGGGTGAAAATTAAGGGTTGAAATTTTCAAGAGTGCCCTAGCTCGAAAACTCTCGAAATAAAGGTATCGTTTTTTCACCAATTTTAAATAGTATTGAATTTTTAAAAAGTTTTGAGACCACCCGGAGCTCTGTAGGACAAACCGTTGGGTCCCTACGAGTACTTGAAGGTTTTCCTTCGATAAAACAGAATCATGAGTGTGAATCGCAAAAGAGGTCTAATCTCCGTTCAAATTTCATCGGACTAAAATGCGATCGCTGTTCATTTCTTCGATTTGTATACAGTTTTTCCTTCAGCGTAACCAGTAATCAAATTTCCATATCAAGCTTTCTATTTTTCGAATCGAGTGTGAAGCGTTTAGTTCTTTCTAATAAACTTGATTGTGAAGGTGTGAAGCCATTATAGTGTGGTAGGTAGTACCTACCAATAGTAGGTAGGTAAAAAAAAATTGGTAAGTAAAAACAATGTTTGTAGGTAAAACACGCTGCAAATCATTGCTCACTGATCAGATCACTGATCAGCTGAGTGAGCTCCGAAGCCATTTTCATTCCCATTGAATGGAAGTGCCCAGCAATCGAGGAGATCTTCTTCACTCTTCAGATCACTGATCAGCTGAGTGAGCTCCAAAACCATTTTTAATCCTATTGAATGGAACTGCTCTTCCAGGCGTCTCCAGCATTCGAGGAGATCTCCTTCACTCTTCAGATTACTGATCAGCTGAGTGAGCTCCGAAGCCATTTTTACTCCTATTGAATGGAAGTGCTCTTCCAGGCGTCTCCAGCATTCGAGGAGATCTTCTTCACTCTTCAGATCACTGATCAGCTGAGTGAGCTCCAAAACCATTTTTACTCCTATTGAATGGAACTGCTCTTCCAGGCGTCTCCAGCATTCGAGGAGATCTCCTTCACTCTTCAGATTACTGATCAGCTGAGTGATCTCCGAAGCCATTTTCAATCCTATTGAACGCAGGAAACTGAAATTTGAGAGGGAAGGTCAAGGGAGAATACAGATGGTGGTAGGTGCTATTGATGGAGAACCAGTGATCTATACAGAAGGGTGATCTATACAGAAAATAATAAACCTTTGAGCAATGATTTGCAGCGTTTTTATCCTCACACTGGTTTGAAATGCATGCAATATTACCTAATCCCGTCATACCTAAGAATGATTGTCCGAACGACTATACGAAAGAGAATTAGCAATAACTCAGAATCTAAATCATTACGCACCCAAGTGCATTATCTAGTTAGTTTTGCGAACGAATCTTGTGAGAGGTTTCCCCTCCGCACCTTTCCTCGCCCAACTGCTGTTCGGAGATATATCAGACAAAGGATCCACGTGTTATTTCGATTTCTGCCTTCCTCAAGATGAGTGTTCAGTCCTTTCTCTTTGTTGAAAATCATAGCTGTGTATTTCCCGCTATCCTTAAATAGCGTGGTTCGCCACGCTCCATACTCATACCAAGGATATGTTCATATCTACTTCGAACGATACTTATAGTTCCTGACGAAGAGGATTTGTAAATTGAAATACAAAGTCAAACAGGGTTTTCACGGAACGTTGAACTAACACCTTAATAATATTACAACAGGATCAGCGAAAGGATGAAGAGGGGTTGCCAGCAGCAACAGATAAACTTGCAACTTCCTCGAACAGCCCGGAAAGGCTCATTCCATATCTATCAGGAGAACACTCATCTCAAATCCCCTTTATTTCCAGCTGAGATCAGTTTCCATTTAAATCCTCCCTCGACAGGACGTAATCGGGTTAGGAGAATGCGCGCCATCATTCATCCGGCAATAGACGCTTCTCAGCCTCCCCTCACATCGCAACGTCCGCAACTCATTCCACTCGACGTGTTCTACCGATCGTTACTGCTGCAGTTCGTAAAGAATGGGAGGTCATCTTGAAGGTGCACCTCCTTCCTTTCACTATCCCTTATTGAATTCCACGGCAGACGGTTACTTATATTCGTGAAACAGTGTTGAGTATGATTATGTTCTTGAAAGTGTAATTATGAATTACTATAGAAACATGGAGGTGGTTATGTTACGTGCCGCACAACATATAGAGCTTTTACATTTTTGAGGAAGGAAGGCCGATTTGAAAGAATTGAGAGAAGGATGTCTTTGTGATACGAGTATGCAAATTTTGGTGGTGTTTGATTAAACCCAACTTTTCAAGGTTACCCTCAGTCAGGAATGAGAGAATAAGATAACGATTCTGTGGGGAATTTTTCTTGAAAGGGTGGAGATTACGCTTGAAAAAGCACGTTTTTGAAAGCTTCAATTTTCGAGTCCCCCCCTTCAAAGGCAAAATTCAAATTTTCGTCAACGTAGTGCCCAATATTAAATACATTTCCGCGTCGAACTAAAACAGAACCAAGCTAATCGGTTGAAAAGTACTGGGCAGAGTACACAAGGTTATCACATACAAATACACACACACAGACATAAACCTACGGTTTTTTTTCCGCGTATGGCCGAACGTGGTTATTGCTTCCGAGTCTACCGAAGTAGCGAAAATTTTGTTTTCACTTTTCAAAGTTGAAAAAAAAAGTTCTTCAAAATCCAAATTTCCACTCGCGTTTTAGGTTTCAGACCTTCCTGAACAATTTTGGTTCCATGTCTGTCTGTCATGAAATCCTTGAGCCATAACTTCTACATTTCTCATCTGATTTCGATGAAATTTCCGGGAATTTTGAGGGTTGGCGTGTAGATGGTTCCCTATGAAAAGCGTCACCCCTAGACTGATAGTAGCCACTGCGCATGCGCAAAAGTGTATTTCCTTGTTACAGCCACAACTTCTACATGTTCCAACAATATTCAGAGATTGTGCTGGTTGACGTGTAGGTAGTGTCCCCTATGAGGGTAGTCCAAGGGTTGTACCAACTTTTTTTTACCTACCAACCATTGTTAGGTACTGCCTACCACACCATACTGCCTTCACACCTTCACAATCAAGTTTATTAGAAAGTACTAAACGCTTCACACTCGATTCGAAAAATAAACAGCTTCACATGGAATTTGATTACTAGTTGCTCAGAAAGCAAAACTAAAAACAAAAGTCAGATAAAATTTGAACGGAGATTAGACCTCTTTTATGATTCTCACTCGTGATTCTTTTTATTGAAGGAAAACCCTTAAGTACCCGTAGGGAGCGAACAGCTTGTCCTGCTGAGCTCCGGGTGGTCTCCAAAATTTTAAAAAATTCCATACTATTTTAAATTTTTTTCCTGCTCGATTACTAAGGCTTATTATTGAAAATAATAAACCAAAACTGTCTATTTTTATTTCGGAAAGTCTCTTTATTGTCACAAAACTGCTTAACTAGTTTAACATTTTCTGCTTTATTCCCATATCGAATCGTTCTGAATTTTTTCCTCTTTCCCTCTCTTGTCACCCCTTTGTCACCTCCCGCGAGAACTCGAAACAGATCGTCCCGACTCGGAATAGCAATTAACAAATTGGAAACCCCCTAAAAACCCGTTCGAGGGGCCGATCCTAGTTTGAAGCCCTTTGTTTACGCCCCGAAGGGGGGCACAAACAGGCATCGCTAATTCGGGAGCTCTCCAACGGTGCTGGTTCGATTGATCGCCTCGTCTTCGTAAACAAGGTGAAGTGCGCTCGCATAAAGCTTTCCCGGCTTTTCCCTCTCTTGCGGGTAACCTTCGAGGAAGATGTTGTTTTCCAGGGACGGATCGATGCTCGAAGTGAACGTTTTGTTTTCAAGAGGCCCTTGGAATCAGAGCTAATACCACCAGCTATACAAGGATACTGAATCGTTACTACCTACATACTTAATTAGTATACCTGCTCGTCTTGCTTTTCCTGGAAATCAAAACGAGGAAAATCACCGAATTCTGTTTGCATTTTCCCTGAATAGTTGATGGTGTGGGATAGATGAAAATCGGGTTGATTTCGGAAAATAAGTCTCTTGTTATTTTTGGGAGACAATCAAGATTCAATATTTCAAAAAATAAACGGGAAAATGGACCTCTTCAACGTGAAGCGGAAACACTCGCTGATTGGCTGTTCGGATAGCCGTCTCCTCCCAGTGTTGCCCGATGGTACGACGAAATCGTGAAAGAGGAAAGTTATCAAACAAAAACAGGGGAAACCTAATTTTCCCCATCTTGATTTTTCTATTTTTTTCTTCAGTTTTTCGATTTTGATCTTTACTGGTTTTGTGAAATGTTGCATCTGAGGACTATTATAGTCCTATATCTATAATAGATATAATAGATCAGTCCTATATCTACAATAGATAATCTATAATAGATTTCACGATCTCAGCGCTTCAAGTGGCCGTAAATGAACTATTCCAGGATGACGTCATCCTCCCGGTTTATTTAAACGTTCATGTTTCCTACACTGTTTTGTTTATTCGTAAATTAGGAAGTACGGGCTGAAAGTTGCCATAGGGGGTTTTTCGAGGTGCTGAGTCCGATTTTGGGGTCAAACATAGGTAATTCCGACATGTTGAAATTCCTCATTCTGCAAAATGGAATATTGGCTCACAATTTGTTCTTTTTTCATAGGTACATGCAAAAATTTTGAAGGATAACAAGACAGTCGGTTACGTCCAATTTTCGTTTCAATATCATAGACTTTTGAGTCAATACATCATCCTAATAAGAAGACGGTGCAAATTATTGCGCAACGGTTCATTATTTTCCTGTATAGATCACTCGTCTGCGAAGATCATAGCTTTGCCATTCTCAAAATTTCTTTAACCTATCAACCAAATGAATCTACTACCAACCTACTATCTTTACACCTTCCCAATCAAGTTTAGAAGAAATGATAAACGCTTCACACTCGATTCGAACAAATAGGGGGTTGTGGTTCCTTCATATGAAAATTTGATTACTGGTTGCTATGGACGGACAACTGAAAACTGATAGAGACGAATACCGACCGCATTTCGGTTAAGTAGCTAAAATTTGGTGATTCACACTCGCAATTCTGATTTATCATAAATTCGACCACTAAGTTCTCGTAGGGAGCGAACGGTGGGTCTCTAAAAATTCAATACTATTTTAAACTGGTGAAAAATCAATACCTTTATTTCGAGAGTTTTTGAGCTAGGGCACTATTAAAAATTTCAACCCTTAATTTTCACCCTTAGAAGTGACTGTCATCAACCAAAAGCTTCGTGGCACAACTAGACCCTAAATGGAGCCCATATACAAAATTTCAACCAAATTGGTCCATGGTTACTAAGAAAAGCAACGGACGGACGGACGGAAACAGTTTTATTCGATTCTTGGATTCAGCGTACCTTGAAACGTAAAGCAACAAAATTTGAGGGGGTTAAAATGGTTTTTCTTGGTCGATTCCAATGGTTCATTTCTGAAAATAATAATTAATAGGTACCTAACTTACCAAAATTTAAAAAAATAAAGGGGTTCTTGTGGGCTTGAGTATTGTGGACAAACTAGTAGGCAATTCATGGAAGGATTTCAGGGATAACAATGGTGATTCTGGTATTGCAAGTCACCTAAGCGAATCCAATCATATCAAACAGACGGTACGAAGACTTTCCTCGTTTTCGCAAACAGACGGTACGTATAATTTCCTCATTTTTTCTTCATGTATGCAGAAAGTGCTTGAAAATCTCGAAACTTTCAAGAGTGATAGGTCTGGTGAAATCTCAGAATGAGGTGGTCCCTCAACATGTTTCACCATTTAGAAGTTCATTCCTGCAATCGCTTGCCCCCCCCCCCCACCCATCACAATGTTGACCTCTTCCTCTTTTTCTTCCTCCCATCTTCCATCCAGCTTTTTAGGACGTCCCACAGTAAGACTTGGGCGTCCTTATGCGATCGATCTGGGGTGAAGTTGGACAACACTCAACAGAAAAAAAAAATAACCACACAGTAATCCGTTTTAGACCATTCTGAATCCAAATCCACGAAAAAAACCATAGTCTGTGTGTGTGTGTATGTGTGTGTGTAACAAAATCTTGTGTACTCTGCGCAGCCCTTAGTTCTCAACCGATTTTCCTGGTTCTTTTTTTTTTCGTTGCGGAAAACTATCTAGTTGTGCACTACGTCGCTGGAATTTCGAATTTTGCCTTTTAAGGGGAGGAAAGGGGGGGGGGGGTTAATGCTCGAAAAACGTGCGTTTTTGGGCATAATCTTGTGTACTCTGCCCAGGCCTTAGTTCTCGAACGATTTTCCTGGTTCTTTTTTCGTTTGACGCGGAATACTATCTAGTTGTGTACTACGGCACCGGAATTTTGGATTTTGCTTTTTAAGAGTGGGAAAGGGGGGGTTAATGCTTAAGAAACGTGCGTTTGCGTGCACAATCTTGTGAACTCTGCCCAGGCCTCAATTTCCAACCGATTTGCGTGTTTCTTTTTTTGTTTGACTCAAATAACTTCCAATAACTTCCAAATAACTTAAGTTGTAAATGATTTTACCAGAGTACCAAAATTCGCAAGGGGAGAGGGTGAGTGGGGGGATAATATTCACAAAATATCCGATTTTTCAATATTTCGGTTCCTTTACTGCTTACTAATTGTACCCAAGCTTTGAAATTGAGGAAAAATTCTCATTATACCTCCGGATTTTCATGAATTATTCTCTGTGCCACCATGGAACTGATAGTGGTGCCAACATGGTGCCAGGACATGGTGCCACGATGCCATAAACCGCTTATTTAGTTTTTTTTTTTTGTGTGTGTTTCACCTTGAATACGGATGTGAACTTCGACGGACTGCCTACCAAAACTAACAGATGAAAGTTCAATGCTACGACGTATTTCCGCTTTGGTGCCAGGCTGGCACCATTGTTGGCGTTGGGGAGGTGGGGGGGGGGGGGGGGGGGGAAAGAACTCGAATTCGCATGTTGGGTATCGTAGATCATGGATTTTAAAATGCTCTTCAGATTCGAGGCTCCCATGCCGCTAGAAATGTTAAGGTGGATAATGGCGGGGGGGGGGGGGGGTCAGTATTTCTTGCCTAAAGTAATAAATAAATTACATCGAGTGAAACAGTTTTATCGCTTAACAACTGGTTAAACTGATCTAATGCTTATCCAATGGGACGTCCCCTGGAATGCATGCATTACTAAACAATATGTTTTGCCTTGAGGACTTATGTGACAAATACTGCCATTGAGTCCCTGCTCGACTTGTTCCTCACCATCCCATGTATGATCGTGTGTGGAAGCAATGTTCCGATGACCTTCTTCACTCCTCCTCATATCCTCCCATTGTGGTGCTTTTTTTAATTATGTTTGTGATTCAATGGAATTGGTCCGTCATAGATACTTTTGATAACTGATTCAAAATTCTGATGCAACTCATTCAAAATGTTGAGTCGGTTTGAGCAAGTGAGACCAATTTCCACGCCAGCAAGCATGGCTCTTTCAATTTACTTGTGGTCTACAGCCTATGCGAATCCAATTAAGAAATTCAAACATCACGCATAACTACGAACAAATGTGGGAAAACAAAAAATGTTTTAATGCACAAAAAACGATTTTTTCTACCTCATTTTCTATGTATGTTTATCAACAAACAAGAACTGTTTCCACAGGACAGCGTCAGCCAGCCCACAAATATTATTGAGCTGCAATTCAATTTTCTCGGTATAACTCGCAACTGGCCTAGTTCAATTAGTAGGTATCCATGATGTGCAAATTGATTTGTCCAATTCGCACAGACTCGAATGTCAACACACTCGACAGATGGGAGTTCAGAGCGTCCATTTAGACTATTATAAACTGTACTGTTGTAATCAAAACGTGATATTCTGGGTAGGCAAGTGGAGTGAGGTCTCCTTTGCTACTTCTATACAGGATCAATTTACTGAACTCTTTGAATCTCATTCCCATATTCCGGGACTCGTTTTATTATTTCCCTTTGAAATACCGACCGGTTCCGTAAGACTCAAGGGTTGTTAACTTCCTTCTCATTACGATTCAGTTCGAAGCCGCCGTTTCCCCATCCAATTCTTCCGCCTCGCGTTCCCTTTTTCCAAAAACCATTATTTTATTTAAAAATCATTATTTAAATGCACCCTCGAGCCTCAACAACGAGGAAGGAGCACGACTGAGGAACAATCAATGGTTTACAACTCAGCGCCTCTTCAAGGACCTGTAGGGCTGGAGGAAAAAAAGATCCAGCACTACCGCTCTCTTCGGATACCCCTTCGCTTCGTTTCTTTATTGTACCATGAATATGCGAGCAGCTTTCTCCCTCTCTTTTCGTGTTTTTTCTCTTCTTCGAGGAATTGGAGTTTTACTAGGGTCGAGCCAATGGGTTCACCTTTTGTAAACAATACTTGTAAATCTTGGTTTTGGCTTAAATTTTAATTAAATGGAAGAATTAGAGTGCTCGGAAACTTTTTCGAATTTAGTACTCTCCCTTTCTTGGTGGTGAAGAGTGATTCACTACCCTGATTTTTTCTATTCCTCCGTCTTAACCGTGGGGAGTAGATATAACAGGGAGGTTCTATCATAGCTCGATGTGATTGGATCAAAAAAATGCTTGTCGAGAGTAAGATTAAACTGAGTTCACAATTTTTTAAAATGCACTAGCGACCTGAGTATGCAAAAGGAAATTTATAGTGCAAGGACTTGGAAGAGTTTAATAACCTCCACACATCTGACAATCAAAGCTAATCAAAATAAGGAAGCAAAGACGCGACTGATGTGAGTGAAAAAAAAAAAAATAAATAAGTGAATAAATTTATACTGGAAGGACTTGTAAGATTTGAACAACCTCCTTGCATCTGTCACCTCAATTTTCTTCCTTGCGTTATCTAACGCTTGAGATGCAAGAACTTTAATCCATCTTGCTCTCTCAACAGGACTTGCTGGCTCAGTGGTTGAGCGTCGGGCTCTCGCCCGGGAGTACCGGGTTCAAATTTTACTCTCAACAAGAAATTTTTAGATCCAATCACATCGAGCTGTGCTTGAACCTCCCTTTTATATCTACTGTGGGGTGAAGATAACAACATGGTCGAACGTCTGGTTTATGAAGCAACCCGCTGGGAGGTGAGACGTGAGTGAGGTGGTCGTAATACGGATGGTATATACCCATGCACGATTTTTGATTCACTGATTCAAATGAGAAGATGTATTCCCAATTTTCTAATAATAAAAAATAAACATTTTTCTATGGTCTACTCATGTTGCTTCTGATTTGAGACAAATCTTCAACAGATCGCCGGTAAACATGAACCTACCTAGTACTCGTACCTATTGGCACAATTAAATATTTACACAAATCTAGATACAAAATATCGTTTTTTAATTAAGTATATCTGACTGAGCTACCTGAAATTACAAAAAAAGATTGTCTAGTTGAGTGTTATGGGTTGTATTAATCACATGATAAATTGTCTTTTGTAGAACATGAGATTTCACATCCTTCTGATCAATAACATCAAGATCTTTAGATTTCCCCACTTACCAGCCGGAAATAAAGTCAAACATGAATTTCGCGATCGAGTTGATGGTCTTCCGAACAGCGCTAAACATTAACACGATTAAGAAAATTATCTCATTTATGAAGATTTTTCTAAATAAACTTAGTATTGTGACTCTTACTGATCGTATTGCCTTGAAATCTTTCGGCCTTCTAACACTTGATGAACACGATTACAAACCCTATCTAACATCTTTGAAGTGAGTCATTGGTTACTTAACCCATTAGAGCCCAGCGGGCAGAGGCAAACCTGGTCTCACAATTCTCTCAATTCTTGGTGTAATTTTGATTCTTTTGTTTACGCTTTGGTCTTTCAAGCTATCTGAATTCCCTACCACGTTAGGAGTGCATTCAGTTTGAATGAATCAGTTGCTCAGTGTGGTTTATTTAGTCTCCAAGATGAGTGACAATCTGGTCGTCGACGGGCTGCGGCATTTATTGCTGTAAGTACTTCAAATTTTTATTTGAACTGTATTTCTTTGCGTAGTTTTAGATTATGGTTGTTATCTAACGAGAAAAGTTCATAACTGAGTAAATATCCCATGGTAGCTCCGTGAAAAAATGAACTGTATCATGGTATTCCCAAATTAGCCCTCTGGGCACTTGGCGACACTTTCTTATGCACATAGTCATCATAAGTTCGCCGTGAATATTATTCCAACAGATTTGATATTTTATCGATTTTGATTTGAGATGACATTCTTTCGTTCATTATTACATCTGATGGTTTTTATTATCTCATAGTTTCCTATATTTCATTCTTTGTAGACTGGAGTGAACGTCCAAAACGCGATCAACCCTTTGTTGGGGAATAATGAAGTATATGAACCAAACTCAGTTGAAATAAATTCCAAATACTCATCAATTTCTATTGAAGAATTTAAATGTTTTGTGGATATTTAAATCCTCAGAGGTTTATTGTTTTCCCCCAAAACCTCTCTTACTGGGAGCAATTGCCGGACATGTACACGCTCCTTGCCGCATTGGCATAAGACAAGAACTGTTGATGGACGGTATTTTCTTTGGGGATAGACGTATCTACCCAAAAAGCGTGGATGGAGTTCTAAAGTTCATAGAAGAAGTTCATAGAAGTTCTAAAGTTTCTCAACTACAGTTCAGACGGAATTGGCCCAGACGTATTTGATAGGCTATGCTGTCGCTCAGAGACATCCAAGAACTTCTGGAAGATGTATTTCTACATCTAGGGTTAGCGATGCAATGATAATATAGACCACCACATTTTTTATATGGAGGGGAAGAAAAGGAAGAGATACGCAAGAATAAACTGCACTGCTTGAGTATGCGCCGTATGCAAGAAGTTCAAGCAGGGAATGTGCATTGATTATTTTGATACATTCCAATCAACATTTTTGAAATAATGTGTTAGTTTCCCAATTATTTCATTTATTCGACAAAATTTACTGTTTTTAACTTTTTTGACGGTTATTTAGATTTATATACTTCAATAAACCGTTGAAAAATGATCTTTCATGACTGTGTATTACTTTCCCAGAACTTCTAGTGCTGAGTGCCGAGAGGGCTAATTTGGGCACACCCCTTTAGACCACCTTTTCGTACGCCAACATTTTAAATATTATTTTCTAGTGCTTCTAGACGTAACATGAGGCATCTTACCAATTTTCATCAGAAATTTTAGAAAAAAATAATTACGATCACTAATGAATTAACTGAGGAAATGTGTTGGCTGCCTTTATTCTGCCGTAAGGCAAAGAATATAAAGGTATACATTAAGTAATGTGTCCAGAAAGAAAGACTGGTTGGTTTGATTGTATATTGAGTTGAATAGTTGGCTTGCTACGATAGATTGGTCCTCCCAAATCTGGTTTGGGGAGCAAAAGTGTCGACGAAACTCTTCTTGTCGTTCGAGATCACCCCATAGGAATCGGAAGCAAATAGAGGAGCATCCAGATGAGGGAGAAAATGCGGAAGTCCGATGGGAGAGGGCTTAAACGAAAAATACTTGAGATTCCTTCTCGTTTTGTTACTGGGAGAGTCCGAGCGTTCAGTGTCGATTGGCTCCGGACTCTTTTGAAGGGGCAAAGTTTATTAGGATGCTTGGAGTTGCCACTCGTCCGCGATCATTTTGGTGAAATTTGTCGGACCTCTACAGTCGACGGTCTGGTGACTTTCGTGAATTCGAGATACCTATTAATTATCTGTGAGCTGTGAGGGACCTTGGAAGGCCTAGCAGTTCTGCCGTTCCTTTGACGTTTTGGACTGATGATGAGTCGCAGAAATCTTATTTGCAGGTTTCTCTTCAGTACAGAAAACGGACGGAGAAATTATTTACGTACGAAAGTGTTTTCTCGATGGTTAGTACTGTGAACTATGTAAATAGTCTGTTAACCAGAAAAGAACATCGTCTGTAAAACCGGAATCGGTTAGTTCCTACAGACACATTTTGTACAGAGGCCGTAACCTGATTTGATTTAGGGGTCGAGCTTTTCGACTAGTTTCTTTCAAGTAGTTCTTGACTAGAGCTACTACTAGCCCTGCAAAGAATTCAGAAAGATCTCTGGAAAAAAAACAGAGGATTTGTAGCTAGACCTTTCGAGTTCAGCAAAAGAGCGAAAGAAGAAAGTTATATGAACTTTTAGTGTCATGTAGTGGCAGTCAAATATACGCCCGGGCGCTCTTGCTCGTGGTGTTTCTGGATTGATTCGCTATCCTTGAGTGAGCTGATGAGATATTGCCTGTTGCAAGGTTACCATGTTTCTTTGATGGTTGTCTCTCTTACCTAAGTTTCTCTTTACCTTGACTAGAGCAAACTTAAATTTTTCAATGCAAGTGAAAATGTTGTTTGTTTTAACATTTTCTTGAAAACAAAAGTGAAAACAAATCTTCCACTTCCTTGATACACACAGAAGCAATATTTATAAATGATTGCCTACTTATGGTTCACTACCCAGCCTTGGAAGAGGTCGGCTATCAACTATTCATACATGATACAATAATGATTAATGATGAGGTTGCAAGGTGAAGGAACTGATGAGTAATTACTTACAAGCAAAGACTTATGACCTTCTTATCGGATGTGCGACTTGACAAGTTACTCTTTTGAAGAGGGATGGCGATTAGGTTGAGTTTAGTCTTCAATAGTATGGGGGCTCTTCAGTCAGTCAGTTCTTGGATGTAAAAATACTAGTGAATTATATTAGACATTATATTAGATGTTGTTTATCCTGAAAGACTGAAAGATTGTTATGTGATTAGCAACCAAGTGTTTTAATGTAATGCAAAAAACCATAAAAATAAAATAAAACACGTTGCAGTAAAATTAGAACGGGCTGAACGAAGAGCGCGATGAAATAGCTTTGAAGGTTGTTAAGCTGACTGTGGGCAGGTCGGCCCAAACAGGCTCTCAGTGAAGGTTCGAATGAGTAAAATTCAATTCTAAAATGCCGGAGGCCTTTCCTGTCAAATGCCAACTTCTTTCCTATCAATGGGAGGAACTGTCTCAAATATAGTCCCAGCGCTCATCATAACAAAGGGTGATGCAAAAGGTTTTTCAAACGCCACAGACGAACTTTAACTTTTTTTTTTAGGAGAAACAGGACCCAAAATAGCTTTGAAGCTTGTACAGCTGAAGTGTGTAACAGTATTGTTCTAGGGAATATGGAGAATCTGATAAATTAATGAGAATAATTTAATCGTTGCTGTATTCTACCCGTAGTGAACTATACGTTCCGTTAGAATACCTATTCTTTGGTGGAGACCAACCTAGGACTAGGGATGGTGAATGAAAGATACAAATTGAATTAGGAAAGATAAATAGATGTAGTATCCTATAATGAATGAGGCTTGTATTTATATATGAGGGGGAGAAGTATCATTAGAGTCTATTAGATCTTCGGATTTGAACCACGAGGGTAAGGGAAGTGATATTGTATGAAAGTAGTAAGTAGGTAGGTACTTACAGATCGATGTCTGGAATGAGACTGGGGAAATATCCCTGAGTTGTGATTTCGGGGAACAAAGGAACAGTTCCATCAAATCACCAATTAGGTGTCAGAGCAACTGTTGCTCTGTCACGAGTGGGTCCGCCATTTGATTTTAGCCATTATAGAATCGTATCCAGGTGGCTTCCAGTCAAATGTCAGTTTCGTACAAGACCGAAGATGGAGCTATCTCAGGAAGCTATCATCGTTTTGTTCGATTCATCGTGGTAACCAAATCAATGGGTACATTCTCACCGATAGAATTCATCCTCAGAAGTAAATAAAACCAACAAAATTAATCATGGGACTCTTATTTTGTATGTAAATATGCTAGGAACAAGGAGTTGGCTGTATTGAGACCGACATACTGGCACAGAACTAAAGTTCAAGTTTAAAAGCCTCTGAATCCCAGAATGTGACTTGAAATTTATTCAATACAAGTATTGTTTACCCTGCAGGAGTACAAAACATTGTTGGGAAGCATAAAGAGAGTACCAATTTCGAATCTAAAAGGAGCTGTACTGTGTAACCGAAAGTAGGCATAATGTTATATTACCACATAGAAATGGAAAAACCCTACCAGTTGTGTTGATACGGCCGAACTTCCAAAATTTGAGCCCATTGTGTGCCGTATATAGGTTTAAGAATCAAGATGAAGAAGGGCATGTTGGGTGGGAAATTATTCATTCCGGGTAGGTAGGAGAGACTTCGTATCAGGGGGGAACGTGGGTGGTGATGATTACCAAGGATATTGGTAGGATGTCCCGATTCCTCCACACTCCCTCCCATCCACCGCATTCCGCACCGCAGGCACGCTTTTTTTCTTTTCGCTGGAAGAACGTGAAATCAATCTAAATGTGTTGCCACTTCGCCGCCATTTTCTATGTATAAACCACGAAAAGAGAAACTAATACCCGCTACTGAATCATTTTGGGTAGAAACTCTGGATTCGTTGAAGAGTCATTAGTATCCAGGAGGCATCTTGAAATCTTCCAGACAACAAGTTTAAAAAGATTGACTAACAGTACGGCTAGTAAAGAACGAAATTCGTTATTTCTGTAGGTCCTGATGGATGTAGTCAGAGGACTGGATGATCGTAGATGGAGACGTCTATTACGCTCAAACAGTCGAAATCTACGTTGTTTTAATATTTTGACAAAATCGTATTGAAATTGACGAAATTTGATGCAAAGGTTCCATTTGAGGTCTGGTTTTTCCCGAAGCTCTTGGTTATTGCCAATTACTTATAAGGGGTGAAAAATAGGGGTAGAAATGTTCTCAACGTCCTAGCTCAAAAACGTTCAGTTTAAATATATACATTTTCCATAATTATTTTAATATATAAAAAAGTATTGAATTCTTAAAGTCGAATGGGATTTCCGTCACAACTCTTTAAGACGAACCATTCGATCACTTTCAGGACTGAAGGGTTCAATTTCTTGGTGAATTATGAGCGAGAATATGTTTGATACTATTGATGGAAATGTGTTTGTCGTTGTCTAAGGATGATGTAAGTATACTGAAGACTGATTAATCGTTGTATAGTAATTGTAGCATTTTTGTGTTTTTCAACTTTTGCGGTCTTATAATATGCATTTGATAATACCATGACTGTGTTTTCAATTGTTAATCTAAAAAATTTGTTTTCAATTAAAAAAAAAAAAAAATAAAAGAATATCAGAAAACTGAGGTGAATCGTTTTCATGAAGAGTTTGAATGCGTCTTGAGAACTTCTAGAAGATGATGTACCTACCTCGAGGAGAAAGCAGTAGGCCAAGCATTCAGGTTAAAATTTTACAGTATTTCGTGGAATTTCGCGTATAACCGATTAGCAATATTATACGGATAAATGAACAGGGGAACTGTTAGCAAACTTCGTAGAACAGTCATAATTAGTTCCAATAAAGGACGTTCTTCTTGGTTCACCAAATAATCACAACTTCCCCAGTGTTCCAATATTCTTTTCGTTATATTTCAACACGCTACTCTCAGAATTAGAATGTAATCGTGACACAGGTGAAGGTTCTTCGTTTATTGCAATCCTCGATAACTGAGTCTTCAGAATGCAATAAGATTGTCCAACTATGATAATTTAGGTCAGAGTTTGGGTATGAAGATGAGGTACCAGGAACACAGATACGAATCGCTTTACATATTTGAACCATTTTTCAAACTCAGTGAAACTTCAGAAGGTCTTAAAAATAATAATCGAAATTATTGTAATATAAATTTTGTACCTAGGTAATTTTTTTTAAATATTTAATTCGGAAGCGATGAAATCTTTGGAGTAAATTGATGGCTAAGAGACAACATGTGATATGAAAGAAATGGGAATCTAGAGCTGTGGTCCTCTTTTCTGTTCAAACCACTGGAATTTTTTTATTTCAAGTTGAGCAACACTTGTTATCAATAAAAGTTCAGACAACAAGTGCTATCAACTCGTTTAGCTACCTTCTATACAGATCCAAAGCAAGCAAAACAGAAGAGTTTTTTTCATTCTCCTGAAACCAGTAGAATTTTCATATCACGTGTTTTCTCTTAGCCACCGAAAGATAACCTGTTTTGCACTATTATAATATTATTGCAACACTTGACGTAGTTACCATAGTGAGAGTTAGAAACCAGAAAATAACATACCCATCCTCCCACCAAACCTCGTTCTTTCACCAAAGATCGGACGAGTATTCACATTAGATTGGTAGACAGATTATTTATTTGTAGAGTTAATGGACGGTAACGAGAGTTCATAAAATAAAATATTATTGCAGTAAATGGAATGGTAACTTCAAGCTTCGCCAACCTCAAAAGAACATAAATGATCATTGCATAATATTGTGACAAATGGGAAGAGTATTTATTTAAAAAAAAAACAAAAAACAACACCTGTACAACACACAGTTGGACAGTACAAGCAGCAGTTGATTCTTCCAACAAAATAACCATGCATGTTAAAGGTCGCGGGGAAGAACAATCAATGTCAATTTTTTGATAATACGAGATTTTCATGCCATCCAGCAGCTTGTTCTAGTACCAATCACAACGTGAATCGAAACCGGGGAAAAAGATCATGGTCTCCGAGAAAATCAAGGAAGAAAAGAAGAAGAAGATAGTTAGAAAAGAATACAGATAGTTGAAGAACAATATTATGGTTTTTTCCTAACTCAAAATCTTGATCAGAGGCCATTTTATGAGTAATTCATTTTAAAATTTTAAATTCCCAAAAATTAGAAAAATGGACATTGATCGTTTTTTGCCGCGACCGTTCACACGATGTCATTCTTTTCTATTTCACAGTTTTTGGTTTATTATTTCTAATGATAAGCCTATGTGATCGTATCGCAAAAAATTTTTATAACCCCCCCTCAAACTTTGTCACTTTACGTTTCAAGGTGCGTAGAATCCAAATTTGCAATGTCCGTCCGCCGTCCCCCGTCCGCCGTCCGCCGTCCCCCGTCCGCCGTCCGCCGTCCGCCGTCCGCGGCACTTTTCTTTGCAACACTGGACCGATTTGGTTCAAATTTGGTATATGGGCTCCATTTGGGGTCTAGTTGTGCCGCGAAGCTTTTGGTTGATGTAGGTCACTTCTAAGGGGTGAAAATTAAGGGTTGAAATTTTCAAGAGTGCCCTAGCTCGAAAACTCTCTAAATAAAGGTATCGTTTTTTCACCAATTTTAAATAGTATTGAATTTTTAAAAATTTTTGAGACCACCCGGAGCTCTGTAGGACAAACCGTTCGGTCCCTACGAGTACTTGAAGGTTTTCCTTCGATAAAACAGAATCATGAGTGTGAATCGCAAAAGAGGTCTAATCTCCATTCAAATTTTATCGGAATAAAATGCGATCGCTGTTCATTTCTTCGATTTGTATACAGTTTTGCCTTCTGCGTAACCAGTAATCAAATTAGAGCTGACCGAAATGCGATCGATGGTTGGTGATTTTGATTTTTTTTTTTTCCTTCTCTTCATATTGGATGGTTGGTGATTATGTAGACGAGTGATCTATATAGAAAAATAATAAACCATTGTGTAATAATTTGCAGCGTTTTTTCTTACTGATTATTTATTGTTGTTCTAATTATCCAAGGTTACTCGTCGGTAGAAAAGGTGCGTAGCTTGAGAGATCAGTTAACGAAGTTGAACATGACTAGTTTCTGTTTGCCATCGCTCACACCCAAAATGATACTCAAAATCGATACAATACGCTGGTGACACTAAATATAGTAGAAAGTCGTCCTTTCACCATACATTCTACAAAATCCCTTTATGTTCCCTTTATGTATCGTCTTGAATAATTGTTTAAAATGCTGACAAGCAATATTTACATCAAGAGGTAGTTACCATTTACTCATAAAGTTCAAATATAGGCCTTTTCTTCCCTTTCAGTTCAAAATTTGATCTGATCATTATAAAAGATTTTTAACGTAGTTAAGAGGATATTATTCAGATTAATTAACGTTCAAACTTACAGCAGTACGTTCAAATTCGGGGTTTATTGATCGAAAGTGTTTTCTGACTTGAACACACACCGAATAAAATTTGTTCAGGCAATACCCATTTGGAAGATACGAATACAAATACACATGTGAGTGACAACATGATTATGGTGTGAGTACATTTCCTCTGCTCTCCAGTTACATATTTACGAAATTAGGCACCAAACATGAATTATTACAAGAAATTCTGTTAACCTAGCTCAACACTGTATCTCTCTGGCGATTTTACTATCGAATAATTTACTGTCTGTTTCTAGAGAGAGTTTCTAGAGAACAAAGTTAGAGTTAGACTCTTTGAAGAAAAATGGGCTATGAGTTTGTAGACGTAGAACCCAATGAAATGCGAATAAAAAAGACTTTAATCTACGTCCAAATAAATCAAGCATCATTCCTTTATGACGGAGAGGGCTCCCGCTTTTAATTCATGCCAATCGTTTAAGGGCGAAGAACATTGTTGGTCCAGATATGCTAAGTACTCAGGTAATAACCTGGGAATAATAAATCTGCTGCTCCCCAAGCCATCTTACCTCTCCTTGCCAGTCATAACTCTTACAACCCTCTTTACCTCTTTCTATCCGAAGGAGCAGGAGTCAAGAATTTCGGTGGCATTAAAGCCCCATCCTCTTCCATACCACCCCCTTTCAGCCTTTAGAGCCTCTCTGAATGGAATTATGAACTGCCATACTTAACTTCAATGTTTCATTTAGGTTTGAGCAACCGACCCGAAGTTTTCGACTACATTTATTGAAGTTTGGAACTATAACCTGTTTGTGGCAGGAAGAAATACTATCGACGCAATAGCAGGAAGAAACCATCAGATTAAAATCAATGCTATGGTTACAAGCAATTTCTTATTGTGGAAAAAGTTATTTCTCTCATCCTGGTCAAAGTTTAAAATTATCCATTGTGAAACACTTTCAAGTGTAATACGAAGATGCTCCTCATGGCTACAGGTATTCAAAGTGTCCTAGACAGTTGAACGCCAATGAAGCATGCTTCAGTAAATTTTTCTGAATTTGAGGACGGACCCCGCCACTTTGTTGTTGACATAATCCTTCCACCACAGCATTCAGAGTATGCCAAGAAATGTTGCAACATTTCTTGGCATACTCTGAATGCTGTGGTGGAAGGATTATGTCAACAACAAAGTGGCGGGGTCCGTCCTCAAATTCAGAAAAATTTACTGGTAATTGAGATTTTCATGTCTTTGCTTTGGCACATAAACTGAAAAATCGTCACGAAAACTAAGCAAGTCTTGCTCACGCGACCAATAAATAAATAACATAGACTCACTGTGTTGCGTAGAGAACAATCAACTGTTTTCTTATTTTGATGCTTGGGTACATGAACCTTACTTCACTACCTTGTTGTGTAGTGGTTGACATGAAAATGTCCCAATGTGTTGCATACTCGTATGCAAGCATTTAAAATTGAGTTTCTTCAAAAGACTACTTTCGAATTTTCCACTAACTCTGCTAAAGCCTTTCAGGCTAGATTTGATTTGGCACTCGAAGTTGTCGGTCCGGAGCAAATAAACAAAGTGAAATCAGGTCCTCAAGCCAGTCTAGATTTATGAAGAGAAGTTGTGGGGATGCACTGCTCAAAGTAACTGCAATATTAAACAGCGGTTTCGAAACAGTGTACCGTAAATGTCCGATTACACAAAAAACTTCGTATACCAACTGTAAATCAAGTCTTCAAAATACAAGCTACAGCCCATGGTCTCGTCTTCGAAGAAGCTGTCCAGTATCGCAACGTGGACGGCCTAGGTAACGAGAAATACGTTGCAAATTATTACACAACGGTTTTCCGGATTCGTACCTACCAACCGCGCAAGGTTGCTAACCACAATTTATTTAATTACATTTTATTTATCTGAGCAATACATCCTCATACCGAAGAAGAGAAAAAGATCGCATTTTCGGCCCAGTTATAGTTGCGTACCTTGGCTAGTAAACTTGGGACTACCAACTAAAGAGGGACCAGTGGACGGATGTTGGAGAGGGGATGAGATGTTGATGGACTCCGAGGGAAGCCCTTGAAGGGCTTGAAAGCAGGCATTCTTGAAATCTTGATTAATTTCACAATCAACTCTCGTTCAACCATGTTTCAACGTTCAGAACTCTTAATGGTATCTTTAGTTTCTACAACTTAATCACTATCCTAAATTGATGAAACTAGACGAAACTCTATTTAATTTCGACTGAATGTTGAATTTTTTCGAATTTCGACTACTGCGCATGCGTCTACGTAAAATCCGTAGTTGCCATAACTTTCCACTCTCTATTCGGTTCGTAGGGATTTTCAAAACCTGTGAAGTTGAGACTCGCGATGGTTCCCTATAATTATCATCGTCACGTCCTCATCAAATTTGTAGTTGCTAGTATATCACAGTTTTGAGGTTATCTACTGTATATCACTCATCTATGCAATCGTGTTTGGCTCACCTTTTGTTTGTGAACTTACTTGTAAAATAGAGTTGAATGAGACCATACGGAGCACTATAAGATGAGGGATGAGGGTGTAATTATTTAGGTACTTATGAGAAACTTGTGGCAGTGCAATAGGTGCTATCGGTCATAATATGAAGTTTCATTATTGGGTTCGTTTGGTTTCTACTTCACATTAGGTTTCTATAACTCGAGTGCGGTATAACTGGGTCGACACCTCATTTAACAAACATCTGATCATCAATAGTTCAATCTTCTCGTTAATGAGCAATGAAATAAAGAAGGCACCCATAAATCTCGGGTTTCGAGGAAATAAAATAGAATGAAACCACTCGGAGCAGAAAAGAAGTAAACCGTTGTGTAAAAATTTGAAGCGTTTTTACTTGCACGAGCCAACGCTGGGTGAATTGAGTAATGACTTGATGATCTTAACCACATAAAGCTATCTTAAATTAGTAAATTATTCAAAAACCAGAGACCAAAAATATATCTTATATTCTTCAAAACTGATATGTCACAGAATCAACTCACTAAGTAATATTCAAAGTCAAAGAAAATGCCGTTCGTTCGGCGGCTGTTACAGTAGGTTTTTGCAGTTGTTGAGGAGTTCAATTTTATACTCCACAGAGAACTTGGATTCAGATCCCTGTGACTAACAGGCAAAAGACTCGGTCGCTTCAACTCACAGCGGGGTGTCCTAGAAGTTGACATTAAAGTAATACGAGGATCGAGAATAACATTTAACCTCAATATGTTTGAGCCGACAAAGTTTATGTGGCTTTCTAGTAGAATAAACTTGTCTAAGGTCGTAAACTCAAATCCTTCAAGATTAGTTTCACCTCTGGCGGGTAAACCGCTACCCGACCCCACAGTACACCCTAAACCTGACTTTATGCGGCGTCTTCCACTTCCCTGACCTCCCCTAGATGGGAGATACTACACCGTGTGTTCGAATATGTTCTCCTTATGAATTTCAAGGAGCCCTTAACTCGAAACCCGTTGTTCGACAAATGAAAATTTTGCAGTTCCTTCTCAGTCCTTGCGGGATACACAAGAACTACTCTTGTGATGACACGGATAGTTTTGGGAATTTCTTCAAGCTCTTGCAGGAGTCAATTGAATGAAAACCAAAATAATTAACTGTTCGGCATGAAGGACGATTCTTCTAAGGATTCGCAGATAACATGTCCTTGCCTTCGATGATTTTGGACTGTAAATTTGAAACAATAATAGGTATTGAAATTACCTTGAAATAGGTAGAAAAAGAATAGGTAAACTTTGGTAATAAATTCTATAATGAAGAAAGGTATCAATAACCTAACCTACTGCAGGCCCGCTGAACTGGAAGCGGTGATACAAAAGGTATGATTAGGTATAAATTTAAATGAAAAAATGAATTTAAAGTCTTTGAGAGAAGTCTTCTCCAAATTGCAAATTAATTTTCCGCGTTGCTTGTAGTGGGGCCCGTTGTAGTGGCGTCGGAGTCTCCACGAGGACGTCTCGATTTTGGGGGTCCTTGATGGAATAAAATGAGTGTCCACTCACCTCTCTCCCTCTTCATTCAATACCTTGCTGGACTTCTGGGTCGCGGCAGGAACATCGAGAGCAGCTGCAGGTAGGTACCTCAGGAGCAACCAGATCCCGGAGTCGGGGTTTCAGGGCTCCAATGGAAGCTCTCGTGCACACAACAGGGTTTTTTTCGGCAAGCAATGGCTTTGTGGACTGAACAAGCGGTGGCTTTGAACTGATCTCCCAAGTCAGTGGATGAATTTTAGAGCAGTGGAGGTGGAGAGGTGGTGAGGTGGATAGGTGGTGAGGTGGAGATAACTTTCGTTCTTTGATTCCGTGGACTTTGGTGGTCTCAGGAGATAGTGGTCTCTCTTGATTTCACTCACTCACAGATACACACACTTCTTTTCCTAAGATTATTCACCTAGATCTCAAACATTAACTGTTGAAAGAGAACATATGCAGTCCGGGTCTATTAAACTGCATTGTAATCACCACTCATCAGAATAATATGAAGGGAAACGAAAAAGGACGTGTTGAAAACCTGAGGATTTAACCCTTGACGGATAGATAGGCGGCACTGGAGTGTCGCCTCATTGGAAAAGTGCAATAATATTGAGTGATGTGCTTCGTAGAACCCCTCCACCCCTTCTAACCTCTAACCCTATGCTTCCACCCAGACCCATGATCTCACACTATCTTTGAGATTACTTATTGTTCGGCACGTGAAAGCAAAAACATGGCAAATCGGACGATCTACTTGGAGATTTGCCTATAACTCAGAAACGACCAACTTTTGGCAAAGTAATCGATTAGAAAGCGCAATTATTGTGGAATTTATCCCTTACAGGGGAAAACAATAGATCATGGGTATGTCCATTGTTTTGTATTAATAAACAGATTTTTTTTTTCTAAAAAAAATCTGTTCATTAATACAAAACAATGGACATACCCATGATCTATTGTTTTCCCCTGTAAGGGATAAATTCCACAATAATTGCGCTTATAATATTATTATAATATAATATTATTATATTATATTATATTACTAGATATAATATAATATATCTATAATACTACTAATACTAAGTAATAATATAATACTAAGTAATAAGTAATAATACTACTATATACTTATATTACTATCATCGCAGTATTCTAGAGAACCTTGCTTCTTAGCTACCGATACGTAGCTATGATTTTGATTACTGGTATCGCATGGCATTTTTTTGTGCAAAAAAATAGTGTCGCCAAAAATTCCTTGACCCCCAGCCAAAAGACATACCTATCCATGTCAAAATGGTCTAGGTGGCACTCCTGGCGCCAATCTGTCGTCTGCCATGTCCCGCCAGTTGACGGGTTGATTTGGTATCATAATAAGTGGCCGTTCGAATGGGTTGAAGTTTATTGAAATCATTCATATCCATCACAATTGTTTGAGACAATTTTCAAATAAAAATATTTCCCTGTACCCATATTGAAAACTAGTACCTACTCATGTAAATTTCTTTCGATTTGTCACGGATTTGAATGCATGGATAGTAATATATCGAAAAATGACATAATGAGTAAGTAATACCATAATATGAGTAATAAATAACCAGTAAGAAAGGATTTCCGACTTTTAATCAAGAAAAAAGTTCAAATGTTGAGATAATTAAAGTTTTTGGAGTTTATTCTGAAGAAATGGAGTTCTTGTAGTAATTAAAGTGTCTTTGAATCGTCGGAAAGAGTAAAAAAGTACTGGGAATGCTTTAAAGTTCGAAAAGAATTGTGGGAATTTTGGAAAAGGCATGCGGCACTGAGTGCGCCAAACTGTCCTTGTTATGACACTAAAGGTATCTGTTTGAGGACAAATATCGACAATTCTCTAAAATTCTAGTGAATGTCGGTGCAGACGTTTGAGCGTGATTGGAGCACAAACAGAGACATACACCTACAAAACGTGTTGTGCAAGTAGAATTTGAGAAGGAATGTTTAATGAATGAATTGTTTCGTATTAATAATAATAATTTTTTTCAGCCAATTATTGGCCAATTATGATACAATTAAGGCAAAATTTGATGTTTTTAAATTTTTGTGTGAAAATTATGATTTTCTGATTACACTTTGAATGTTGAATTTGAGTGCTAATGCCCCTATGGAATTTGAAAATAGGAATAAAGCTGCAAATTGCATTGAAAAAGTTCGAAATTTAACTGAGAAAGGTCTGAAAGACAGTCACCAAAATGGTCAGCACGATGATGATGGTGGAGGGGTTAACTTGTTACTCTCAAGTAGTACTGAGATTGTCAAGAGGTCTTCAATTCCAATGTCATGCAATTCGAGTGTAATCTGAACTGAATTTGATGCAAATTATATTTAATTACAAAACCACTAATGGAATCAGTCCAATGCGCTATAAAGAGACAATTCCAGAATTAATTTTACCAGTCTGGCTACGAGTCTATACCGACGGATCAGCCCTCAGTGCGACAAGAAATGGAGGGGCTGGGGCGTTTTCTGTTGCAGGAAGTGTTGCAGCACCAGTGGGAAGGCTGGCTACTAGCTTTGATGGCGAGATTCAGGCAGTGGTGTTAGCTCTGGATCTGATTCAGAAATCCAGACCACGTCAAGCAGTAATTCTGATTGATTCAAAGGCAGCCATCCAAGCGCTCACCACTAACTCGCACACCGATTCCTTGGATGTTATGAGAGGAAGAAAGATGATTGAAAATTAAAGTCAGGATTGTTTTGCGATCCCTTCTCACTCTGGTAATCTGAGCAATGAGCGAGCTGACGCACTAGCTAAGGAAGGATCCCAGATGGAGATGCCAGCTGTTCCGACACCTTTACCAGCTGCAAAGCGGTGCATAAACGAAGGAAGCCCAACGCCGCGCTGCAGAGCATAGACGATGGAATGGGTTGCTGGAGGATAGTCTCTGGATAGTCAGTGGCAGGTTTTCGATGTCTAACAGGTCACGATTACCTTAACGCCCACCTCCTCAAAATTCGAGTCAAGGACAGCCCAACCTGCTCACTGTGCCAGACGACAGTAATGATGACAACCGACCATTTAATTGACTGTCTTTAGGACATAAGACAAAATTTTCTTCCTGACGACACCAGATGGTCGAAGACATTCAAAATATATTGGACTGCAAGAGGCCGCATGGCGGAATAGCCAATGGCCAAATGGCGTAGGATTAAAAAAAATCTCTCGGCCGCAGAACATCATAAAACTTATAGTCAAAATCAAATTTTTCACTAAAATTAAATTTTTCATTCCAGGTTACTGCGATGAACCCACTTTCTATTTGAGCTGGGAGGGCCAATTCATGATTTGTTTGTTATCTTCCACCACTTCCTCCCACGTAGGTATCAGATTCCGTAAACACCTTACTCACAACTGACCCAATTCGCCTCTTGGCACGCTTCGGGCAGCGGCGGTCGGCCTACTTTGCAGTTTAATTTTCGAATAAGCTTCAAAGCCTCGTTTTCATCAAGATAAGAGTGAGAGGGTTGCGTGATGGAGGCACCAGGCACGGGAAGGCGAGGGCTGCACCAACTACCGCTCTGCGAGACAATTGCAGTGGCCTCCGGTGTTTATAGTGCCAAGACCGATGAGATACCAAACCCCATCAAGCACGGAGGGTTGATCCTATTTTTTCTTCTATCTCGTCGCAAAACATTTATAATAGCCCTTTAAAGAATTTAGTATTCAGAATTCAGCAACTCACATCTACCTTAGGTTCTTAATAATTGTTTGCAAACATGAAAGTTGATCAATAGGTCCCTCCGGGCGTCGAATTATCGATAATCAGTGTTCTATATGATTTATATTTCGTGAAATTTAGATGGATTTCTACGTCTTCATTGTACTTCTTTTGTAAATGTTTTGAAGTGCCTAGGAGGAAGTTCTGACGCAAATAAAACAAAAGAGGAATATTTGAAACGAAAAATAAAATATTCGTAATAAGTGATGGAGATTCCAATTGATTCTTTCAAATGTTGTCAAATGCATCATGACATCGTTGAAACGATGCAAATGGTCTGAAATATGATTTGGGGGAATTGTTGGACTTCGTGACGATTAAGTCAAGTGTCCAGGAAAATCCACCCTGTTCTCGAACTCAGTCACAGGTCACTCATTCGAAAATGTGTCCACCACAGGATTTGCCTTCCCAGGATTCTTTGATTTCAACAGATGCCAGTGAGAGTGCATGTTGCTCAAAATGGACAAGAATCATCCAACTTCACATCTGGAGTTATGGAGTAGAGCTTTCCTGCATGTTCTTGTCAGATGGAAGAGTATTGCTGTTTAAACATGCAAACTCACGGATATCACGTCGGGGTCACCACCTTGGAAATCCTTGAATGATTATGAAAGATCGTTACACCTCATGACAAGTGCCTACATTGACACTTCTAATCGCATCAAGCTTTATCCCATTTTTCCGGCAGATAGGAGAAATATTTAAGATCTAGTAATCAGGGATCTCTGTGAGATGAATCATATCATAAGAGAACTGCACCCTCCGATCATGAGGGTTTCTAACTGCACATTCAAACTCGCCTCCTTTCCCTAGTTGAAACTCATCTGGAACTGTTTATCACAGTACTTCAGGGCTTTTATCCCTTTATAACCACTGATAATGTGTTGACTGTAATATATTTATGTTTCACTCGCTGAAAAGCCTACTGAAATCAGGCAAAAACAAATCGTAGATAAACACGTAATTTATCAGAAGAAAAAAAAATTATTTCACGGCCTGGGATCGAACCCGGGTCCACCCACGTTCGGACGACATAGTATGTCGTCCGAACGTGGGTGGACCCGGGTTCGATCCCAGGCCGTGAAATAATTTTTTTTTCTTCTGATAAATTACGTGTTTATCTACGATTTGTTTTTGCCTGATTTCAGTAGGCTTTTCAGCGAGTGAAACATACGTACGTATGTACGTATTACGTACATACGGTTGGGGTTTTATGTAATTAGATTACATTTTTTAAGGACTTTTTTTTGTATTTAGAATGCTTTGATTGGTACTAAGTTCTGAGCGATTCAATAATCCTTTCCACGGTTGAAATCTCGATAAAATTTTACATTCAACTTGAGTGGAATAGCGTGGGGTTGCACTAGTACATACCAATCACTCTGATTTCTCAATTTGAAAATATATGTATATTTTTTTTACTGAAAATGAAACTCGGAAGGACCACTGGGGTTATGGCCTAAGACAGAGAATAAGTGCTAATATTTGAAGCAATTAGTGAGCAGAGGAGAATCAGAAGGCGAGAGACAAGTTTGGATTGTAACTGTATTAATAAGAATAATTTATTATAGTGTATCATAGAGGATTCACCCTTTCCCTACCTGTAACTACGGCCATATAGGGAAACATTACTTTTAGGTATCGAACATTGTTAACTCTGTTGATGTTCTTCATTCTTCTAATCTATCTAAGTTTTGTGCTTGCAGACACAGCAGCAAGCACAAGAGGAGGCAACCGAACCCTTGGAGGCGTCAACTCTTCTCGAAGATGAAATCGCTGCAAAGGAGAGCACCACTGAAATGGTCCAATGTCTTTACGTTATCACACAATACCTCAGACTAGTGGTTTATGGAAATTATAAAGAAAATGCCACACTGTGGAGTTTTTGTGGAAATGTGGTAAACAAGTTTTACTTTGAGAAGAAGCGAAATCAAGCAATCGAGGCATAAGTGAAACAAATGGTAATGACGACTCAGGGAACCCTGATGCTGCGATACCATGGCCATACCAAGAATGGTATGTTCTGAGGCTGCGATATCGAGAATGGTCATCTCCACATGTTTTCCAACCTCAGTTGGCTGGGCACCTCAGAATTGCTGCGAACGGTTTGTAGTTTATTTCAATTCATAATATTTATGAATCCTAGCGAAAACAGAATGGAGTTGAGAATAGAAGCAAGAATGCCTATTTCTATACAAACTATTTGAACGAAAACTGTGTTTACTTGTATTTACTCCGTATTGACTGGATTAGAATTATGACAGGGACTCTTGATATTTTTTCTTCTCGACATTCCTCCAAACTTCAGTCGTCCAAAGTAAACATACCTACCAATCAATATTTGGTTTGTAAATCGAATAGGAAATAAAAAGAAGTTCTTGTGCTCGCACAGAGTAGGGCTTTGATCCTGAGGGAGGGCTTCGTTGGATGGAGGCGGTTTGAGGCAAGGTGAGGGGAAGATACGTGCTCCGCATCTTCCTCCACCTTCCGAGGGGCAATTACGATTCTCCTAGCGGCTCCGCGGATGAGGGTGGGGATGGGGGCTGGCTGACAGTTATTTGCTAGAAACCACCACCCTCTTCATCCCCTATCAACCCAACACTCCCTCCACCCCTCGAATACTTTTTTTCCCCGAGTTTTTCAGACAGTAGGTATTCATGGTCTCCCCTCTTTTCCCCTTCATACCGTTTCACCAGTTCTTCCGTAAAACACACTTTTCACCTTTTATTCGCACCATCTCATAGACTCTGAAATGAAGGTACCGATACTAAGCAGTGTCAGTCGATGGAGCACTGGTGCTTGTGGGTGTGCCTAGGATTGCGTTGCTCTAGGGTCAATACTGGGTCCAATACCAGTCAATGCCAATTTACAAAGTCAATGTCAATGTCCATACAGGGTGGAAGCCTAACTGGTCTGCCATACTGCAGGAGTATTCTGTGGATTAAACAACAGTAGCGCTGTGGTTTAATTAAACAAATCGAATTAAATGAAAAACAAACATCAGATTCGACGTTTCTACTCGCAGAAGTCTCCAGTAATGTTTATTGGTATGACGACTGGCTCGAAGCTTACCTTTGTCGCCCTCATTGATGATAAGCAGGCAGGTGCATTGATACTAGCTGCAGCTCTCTATTGCTTGAAGATGCTCAGCCAACAAGGAACCTCAGGTTTTGACTAAACAAAACGCATAGAACACATGCCATAATCGATATCAATCACTCATTAAATTTGTTGTGCCTCATAAAGAAGTTCCAACCTCGTATGTAATTGGAAACTTGCTACTCGGACTGTTTTAAATTTTTCTTTATGCTCCGTTGAGTGCAGTCAAATCCAACAACGGAAACTTGAGTTTGATACCATAAAACGCCGTATTTGTTTATCAACCAACATTTTTATCTTTGAAGTTTCCAGTAATTGACAGATTTGTACTATTATACCACAGAATACTATCGGGAATCAGATGTCATGATAATCGAACTTGCTTGGTAAACTAAAGCGTTTCTCTCAACCAACGCCACTCAAGAAAAGAGTTTAGATTAGATAAATCAATTGTCCCACAAAATCTTTCGATTCCCAATGTCGATGCCCCTTGCATCTTGAAAAATATCCTAATAACGTAAATCCACATTGAAAAATGAAAATGGTCATTTTACATGTTCCCAATGATGAAAACAAGCCTTGTATTAGACCTTTTTCTTTTGTCTTGTTGCAGCCCCCTGATTGTTAGACCAAGAAGGAAGGTTCCTTCTTGTCAATCAGTCTCGGCAATCAAGTGACTGCGAAAATTGAGCAATGTTACGAGCTATATCAGACACCGGGTTTGATCTCCCAAGATTCTGGGCAGATGCCCTTTTTTCGGCAGGCAGGTCAGAAAATCTTTAAAATCCATAGGTGGAGTTGGATCACTTAAGATACCTGGAAGGATCCGCGTCTTCCAGTTATGTGGGATTCAAACCCACTAAAAAGACACTTCCTTTTCTCCCACGTTGGAACTCAGCCCGGAACCGTTTAACACATTACTTCGGGCTGATTCCTAGGGCGTTTAATCAGTTCTGGGTGAGGGGGCGGACCAGATGCTCCCTCCTCTCTCTTTCTCGTTCTAAGAGTATCTTCCTAGTCGGAATGCTTTATTATTTTTTTTTTTTATTTTTTTTTTTTTTTTTAACTCCCCTCAAGACAAAATGTCTTTGGTGACGGAGGGGGCACGCCATAAAACAAAATAAATAAATAAAACAAATATAATGGGGAGGACGCCCAGGACTCACCCGACGCCGGCCCTAGGGATGAGGGATGATGAGGAAGGTGGGGGTGGGAGAGAGGGATGAAGGGAAGTGCCTCTATAAAATGACCACCAGTTTAAATATGAGCCGAGCAGTACGCGGCGGGTGACACCACGGAGTACACCTACTGAGATGCCCAACTCGCGCAACTCCGTGGCACTTTTCCCGCACCACACTCCGCGCCACGACAAGGTTGCAGCCATCACCCTGATGTTGTTGGGTGCCACTCCTTTTAGCTCTGACACTGCTTGCCGTAAATCATCTCTATCATACTTTCTTATCTTAGCCCGCCAGGTCTGCTCCATGTCCATGCTGCCATTAACAACCTGGACATCCAGGATAATGCAAGACCTGTCGGGCTTGACGGCAACAATGTCAGGCTTCTTGCCCTGGTCACTTGGCATGTGGTATAATCTCTCTCTTTCAACATCCCAGCCGCTGGATGACAAGGCACCTGCTATCTGCTTGGCGACCGCATCATGACGTAGGATGCGGCCCCCGTGAGTTTGTGGACACTGCTGCACTACATGATACAGATGTTCATTTCCACTCCGACAGGCACGGCAAAGGGTATCTGTCATCCCACGACTACCTCTAGAACACTGTACCGCTGTTGGCAGTGTTGCCACGCGGACGGCGTGGAAGTTTCGGTAGTCGCGGGCCCCAATGCCCTCCGAAGCCCAATCCACCCATTGGGATGAGATAAGGCTTTCGGAGCACTGTCGGAGTTCTTTACCATCTACTGACTCATGCAGGGCAGCAGCAAACTCAGCAGACGAACTGGGTTTTGGAGCAGATGGTGTTGCTCGGTCGCACCATGCTAACTGCTGCCTGACAAAATCAAGACCAGCAGCAACACGGGCGACCTCCCAGCTCGACCCCTGAAGGGCTAGCAGGCGCTGGCGGCGCAGAGAAGGGATACATGCGGAAAGAGACACAATACCAAGCCCACCGGATTTGACCGGTGCATGGATATAGGCACTTGGGACACCAGGTGGGAACCTCAGCCAAGAGCGCACAGCAGAGCGGACTTCTCTATCTAATTCTTGCAGCCTCCCCGCCGTAAGCCTACCGAAGACTAACCCGTAGGTTAGCTTCGGCAGTAAGTACGTGCGGAGGAGGCGCAGCCTCTGCTGTGGCTTCAATGGAGCCTTGGTGATGCGGGCTAGCGCCCTACCAAGGTCCACACGGCTGGCAGTAATGGTGGCCACCCCCATGAAGTCGACTCCAAGGTACCGCCAGACCTCCAACACAGATCGAGAAGGAATGGGGGCCTGTCCTATGACAAAACCCCCATCCACAACCTTCACTTTATGCTGGCGACCCGACGGGACCAAGGAGACCGACCCACATTTATCGGGGTTGACCACGAGTCCACACCTGGATAGCTGCTTAGCAAATGCATTGAGGGCAATCTGCAAGCCCTCACGGGTTTCTGCGAGTAGGATAACATCATCAGCAAAGGCCAATGCTCCTACTCGCACCCCAGGGGCGAGATCAAACCCTACTTCTGTGGGCAGCTTACCCAAGGCCGTATCCACGACCAGGTTAAAGAGGAGTGGTGATAGGGGATCCCCCTGGCGTACCCCACGCCCTATCCGTATATCCCCTGACACCTCACCTCCTGCCTCGAGGACCGTCACGCCTTCATGGTACAGAGAGGCCACATACTCAATTCATCGAGATGGGGCCCCGACACCACGAAGGCAATCGGTCAGGGCAAGGTGACTGACTGTGTCAAAGGCCTTAGCAACGTCCAGAGCGGCGAGATGGAGTTGCCGGCGTTTAATACGGGCCAGCGAGATGACAGTTTGGAGAACTGTAAGGTTCTCCGCTGTGCCATCCGCTGGCCGAAACGCTCTCTGGACGTCACCAATGACACCAGCCACCTGGAGGCGAGATGCCAGTACTTTTTGGAAGTGGCGGAAGACTACCGAGGACACGGAGATCGGTCGATAGCCTCCAGGCCCACTTCCCCCTTTCTTAGGAATAAATACGGTTCGGGTACGGGTTAACGCTTTCGGGGGTCTTCCCGCAAGGATGAGCAGGTTGAGGATGAGCAGCTTAATCGTATTTGGTGCTTTATTCCAGCGACGGGCACAAATACCATCAGGTCCAGCGGATGTGGAGTTCTTGACACGGCACTTATGTGCCTCGTCTAGTAGCATCGGCGAACACAAGATGCTGCGTAAGGAATCCCTGGTGGAGACTGGGGGAACCACTCGCTCCCCAGGGTTGTGGCTGGGAGCACTCAAAAGTGGCTCCCAGAAATCCACAAACTCCTGAAGAGGGGGCTGAACTTGAACTTCCCCAGGCTCCTCCAGTACCTCCGCAGCTACACGTGCTGGATGCTTCCTCCACAAACTCTGAACCCGGTGGTACTCCCGCCGCCTTGCTTGCTTAGCTGCTCTGCGACCTCCACGCAACACCACTCTGGGAGGAGGTCCCCCCTGGTGCTGAGTCACGGTCTCATCCCCAACCCGCGGGAAGATTCTCCCTAAATAGGCTGCAACCTTGTCCTCCAGGTTGTCCAGCCCTTCAACAGCCCGCCTCGCCAGATCCTGCAGGTAGGTGCTTTCATAGCCTTCAATACGACCTACCTGCCCCCCGAGCCTCAAGACTTCGGTCTTCAAATCGGCAAGAAGACCGGAGGTCCCGGGGGAGGGATACTGAATGGCAGACTGCTGGTCCACGCCAGCAACAGGAGATGCGGGTGAAGCCCCACTGCTATTTGCCAGGATAGCATCCTGGACAAGCTGCTTATAGTGGGGCTTCAGGCGGAGGTTCTTGATGGCAATGACTGTGCGCGTGGGAAAACGTTCGCTTAAATAAACATTTATATTACGTACCCCATTGCGCACAGCCACCACCTCATCTGCCGCCATCCTGCGCAAATCCTCGGAAGCATACCTAGGCTGCACTCGTTCAACATTAATTTCTTCATTGGCAGCAACAGGATGCTTCCGTCTGACGTGGACACCAAGGCCAGACCTGGAGGTGAATGCCCGCTCACAATGGGCACACTGGTGGTCTAAAGAGGCTGTGGATGAGGAAGAGGGTAGGGATGATGAGGAAGAGGAGGAGGGTGAGGATGGCCGACGCCCCTGCCTGGGGCGCCTCTGAGCGCCTCCCCCAGAACCCCGCGTGCCAATGGGCCGGTGGGGGTTATGAGGCTCTGTTAGGTGTTCGTCCATAACGGGGAAGCGCAAAGAAGGGTCAGGGGACCCGTTAACAGAGGTCCCCTCCCTAATCGCCAGAGGGTCATTCAGCCACCCCTGGAACGTCAAGAGGCGTCCACCAGGGAAGCCTAATGGGGCCACCTCTGTCCATCCCAGGGGGCCCGGGTTGCGCGACGGGGACGCATGACCTTGACTTGGGTAGGGATAAGAAGGGCTCCGAGGAGATAAAAACACCCTCTATTACCCTACCCCAGCAACCCAAACTCAGCAACCCCCACGTTGGAACTCAGCCCGGAACCGTTTAACACATTACTTCGGGCTGATTCCTAGGGCGTTTAATCAGTTCTGGGTGAGGGGGCGGACCAGATGCTCCCTCCTCTCTCTTTCTCGTTCTAAGAGTATCTTCCTAGTCGGAATGCTTTATGTGTACTCTGCACAGCAGTCCAGCTCCTTTCACCTCCCAGCATCCTGCTGCAACATCCTCTGGTGATGAACTCTGGGGAGCTATCTCCAGATCTGCCATCATCTGGTCTCTTCCAGGCACCCATTTGGTGCATTTGAAGGTTTTTTGAGCAAATCATCGTCATCTTTGTTCTTGCATTGTAGACATTTTGGGGCAGAGATACCTTCCCAACTTTATGCAAATAGTCATAAAAAAGTCCATGTCCTGTAAAGAACTGCGTAGAGTAGAAGTTCACTTGTCCATGTATCCTTTCCATCCACTTCTGAATATTTGGCACCAGCCGTGCAGTCCACCTTCCTTTGTGCCATCTTGCCATTGAGTGCTCCGTTTCTTCCTTTGCTATGCAGGCCCTGTTTCTTTCATCCCTCCTCTCAAAGATCCTTTTCCTCTCTGAAGCCATCAGCTGAATGGGTTCTGATACTGTTCGGTAAGCACAGGCGATGCGTAGGGCTCCTCTACGCTGCACAGCTATTAATCTCTGTAGGAGATATGCCACTCTCAGTGCGTCTGCCCATACTTTCGCTCCTAATTGACGCTCAAATTGACTGCTCAACTGTCATCATTATGCGTCTCTTGCACGGTCTAGGGCTGTTTATGTTCTTCATAGGGTGACAAAAAGCTGCTGTTTTTTGTGCTGCTCTATCTGCCAATCTATCCAACATGACTCATAAATATCTGGCTACTGGTTTAGTTGTTATTTCAGCATTTGCAATCCGCATTGGGATGATGGTAGGTATGCGCTTACTCGCAAAGATGACTACCTCAGTCTTTGCTGTAGCTAGTCCAAGGCTATTCCAGGCTATGCAGATGCCCTTGGAGTATGATTTTTGTAAACTGTCAACAGGTTTTCAAGTGATTTGTATGTTAATAGTGATTCGTATCCAAGTCGTTGTCGCCGTTTTTCCACTCACGAGTTCATTGGGTATTCATGTGGGGGCCAAGAAGAATTGAAATAACATTGAAGACTCTTAATGTTTGTGATCTTACTTTCATTCAGTTGCAAGAATTACCCGTCAAATAGTAAAATATACTTTTCAAGGAGTACCATTAGTTAGCAAAATCATGAGTGGCATTTGTATTCTCTAGATGCTAGATTATATGCAAGATGGCTACTTGGTGCATGCATAAAAGTTTCCAGAATAGTTACCCAAAAAGTGATACATTATTGAATCAATATCCCGTGGCATTTTGGTTTATCATTTTCAATAATGACTCCGGAATCGAGCTAAAAAAAATTGTATCTCCCACCAAATTAGCTGTTTGAAGGAACGTACAATCGGAAAATCCAGTTGTTACGAGTTTCTTAGACTCGTAAACGTTTTACGACCTCCTAGTAACAGCGACTAGTATATATGAGATTTATGAGATTTTAAATAATTTGTGCTTTTTCGTCGAGAAGGATCTGACGCACTGGCCAAGAGCATATGAACTGAAAAGAGCGTTTTGGTTTATTATTTGCAATAATAAACCTTTGGAATCGACCACGAAAACAATTTTACGACCCCTCAAAATTTGTTGGTTTACGTTTCAAATACATAAAACCCGAAATTCGAAAAAGAATTTCCGTCCGTCCGCCGTATTCCAGACGCGGTATTTCCTTAGTTCCCATGGTCCGATTTTGATGAAATTTGGTATATGGGCTTCATTTAAGGTTTAATATGCGCCCCAAATGGTTGTTATGTTGGAAACGCCCTAGCCTTTTTCAGTTTAAAATAGTATTGAATTTTTAGAATCGAATGAGAAAACCCAAACTCTATAAAACCAACCGTTCGGTCCCTACGAGAACTTAAGGGTTGAACATGATCAATCAGAAACTCGAGTGTGAATCGCAAGGGAGGTCTAATCACCGTTCAAATTTTTGCTGACCAAAAAGCTTTTGTCCGTTTTTTCGATTCGTCCTCAGTTTTACGCCCGTAGCGACCAGTAATCGAATTTTATAATGAAAGCACCCACAATTCCCTATTTCTTCGCACTGAGTGTGTACCTTGGAGGGTAGTGGGCTTATATAGGGTTTCCCCACTGCCGCTATCTGGAGTTTTCCGAAGTCAATGTGCTTGAGTTCTACATTTCCTGGGCGTTGGTTCAACGTTTTATCGTTATAATATTTAGACAAAGAAGATTGAATCTGTCGATGAGGTCATTCGCAGTCAAGCCATGCATCACCTTTTGAAGCTCCAAGATCATGGAAACATGGCTGGATGTCGTCCAGCTTCTCAACACAAATGATCTGCTTAGAAGACTTAAGAGAACCAAGCCACACGATCTAATTCACTTAGTGTTTTAGACGAAATTGGACGAAGTTATTATATATTGGTAATGGTGAAAACTTTACAAGAATAATAAAAGAGAGGACGTCCGCCATCATGAGCATTTTCCATACCACGTACCAAAATTGAATCTTCAAATCGAGAGCATTTCTTCTGGTTCTATTGATATCCAGTACAGAGGGTTTTTCTGTGTAATGAAAATAGCATTGTTCTATATTGGTGGACGTTGCTATGAATATTAAATACATACTATAAATGTAATACTCATATAAGTCCCACTTTGGACATTAATGTTCCCAGGTCATATCCTCACATCATCACACCTAGAGAACAGTGCATCTAGAAATATTTTCACTCTCAGAGGAATACATAAATATGAATGGTCACCAGGTGCGGGTTTTATGGTATCTACTCTTGGAAACGTCCTCACACCGGCTCGGTTGATCAGTGACAGTGGAGAACGGTCCTTACAATCTCTAATAATCTGTAATGGGTTCTCGAGGGTTGGAAGTCGAAATACACCTTACTGGGATATTGGGATCAGCAAGGGTGAAGCTATAACTCAACTGAGAGGGCGGACCGCGTCTCTCCCTCTTGGATTCGCTGCACAATTAACTGTAGAACCTAATTATAAATTGCTGATGTAGAGTTCGTGCGCTTCGGCTTTATTAACTTGGAGGAGTTACCGCGAGTACTCCCGCAGCCTGTTTTGCCAGATCATCCCTCTTCAATCGAAACAGTAACTCCGAACATTCATTTCAAAAATGAAGTTATAATTTTCAGGTATAGTGAGCTGGTGGAAAGCTCAGCAAGGAAATACTGTGAATAACATATTCTGTATGAACCGTCTACTGCATCAAGCAGAAACCAGAGGCAATTAATAATGGGAGAATTTCTGCTAACTTCAGGTGTTTGTCCGAATATACGGGAAGTTTTGGATTCTTGATATTTCTATGATCCGGTGTGGTGGTTCCCGCGTCACATCACATACTATCGCCATGCCTCGAATCTAATCTACCAGTCTCCTTCAAATCCCTGCCATGACTGACCACTTCTCTAAGCAGTTCTACGCCTACACAGCATTATTTCAGAGTGTTTTGCGATATTATAAAGGAAGTTGCACTTCCTAACATCCGTATATCTAGGAGATTCAAGTTTAAATCAAGACCAAAGTCAAATGGATTATGAACAGCACTGGAGACAACAATAGTTTCGAGTTACCTGCCGTATCCATTTTTTAATGATAAGAGTTGGAGTCTATTGTTCTATTTTGCTTCCGAGTCTACCAAGGTAGAGGAAGCATTGTTTTCACTTTTCAAGGTTGGACAAAAATATTCTCCAAAATCAAAATTTCCACTCGCGTTTTAAGTTTCAAACCTTTCTGAATAATTTTGGTTCCGTTACTGTCATTAAATAATTGCCAAAGCCATAACCTCTACATTTCTCATCCGATTTCGATGAAATTTTCATGGATTGTGGGGGTTGGCGTGTAGATGGTCCCCTACGAAAATAATGACCCCCGGGCTGATAGTAGCCACTGCGCATGCGCAAACATGTATTTCCTTCTTACAGCTATAACTTCTACATTTTCCAACCATATTCAGAGATTGTGCGGGTTGACGTGTAGATTGATTGTTGTGATATTGGTAGGAACTTAGAATCGATGTTTTGAGATTAACTACTATGCATCTGATCATCTATACAATCGGGTTATGGATACGAGGAAGCTATGTGCCACACCCACTTTTTATTTGTTTGTTAGTACATGTTTCGGAGAAAAATCGTCGCCTTCTTCGGTCAAAGAAAATTGGTCTGGAGAATCCACATGTGCCGTTGCACCTATTTCTCCAGTGCCAGTCATGAAGGATACCATCACCTGAACATCAACCCTTCTTGTTTCTTCATCCACTCTATGCTCCCCCTTCCTTTCAATACTTATCCCTTCCTCTCTTTTTCAGGATGAAGAAGGAAAGATGTTTCGCTCAAGCATGTCACTCACAACATGGTCACTCCACCCATCAACGATCTATTTTTTAGTTTCATTGACTTGTTACATTTTGGACTCAGTATCATCTGGAGCGAATAATTCTCTTGGGAGAGGAACCTTCGGATTTGGATCATCAAGATATTCAATAAATGTCCTGAGGTGCCCGTAATTCACTCCCAGACCCTTAGTCAGTTAGTGTGACTACTAACTACTCATCACTCAGTACTACTAACTATTCATTTAAGCGGCCCTAAAAATAACTCTAGGAACCCAAATGTTGTTTTTCTCAATATTGGGAAATCTTTCGATCAGTCAATTCAGGCTCGCAGAAGTTAAGGTACGCTCTAAAATATTCTGAATAATTTCAGGTACCAGGTAGGTGTGTATAAACCCTCTGACAGACACGCAGCAACTGTAAAGTTCTTTTTGAGACACACGATGGGTTAATTAATATATTTTTCGTCAAACCAACATTTTATTGGTGAAATAAAGTAATTAGACTTACTCCCAAGTAGTCTATGGGGTTCTCAAGGCGTCTAATTCGAACAGAATTCCAAAAACTATGATCTACGATACCCTACATGTGAATTCGAGTTCACCCCCCACCCTTGCTCTTGCAACGGTGCCAGTCTAGGTAGGTTGCAGAAGTTCACATCCGTGTTCATGGTGAAACACATAAAAAGCCACGAAATATGCGGTCTCTGGTGTCCTGGCACCATGGTGGCACCACTGATTTGTTCCATGGTGGCACATAGAATACTTAATTCATGAAAAAACAGAGCTATATTGATAATGTCCCCTCATTTTCATAGTTTGAGTACAATTAGTAAGCTATATAGGAACCAAAATTTCGAAAAATTGGATATTTTGTGAATATTATCCCTCCACTCATCCCCTCCCCTTGCTAATTTCGATATTCTGGTCATTCGAAGTCATCTGAACAAAAAAGAATTTGGCAAATCGGTTGGAAATTGAGGGAAAATTATTGGTTGCCTGTGTATAAAGTGTCTGAGGGGGGTGGTATTCAGAAACTACGAAACAAAGTACTTTTCGTGGCGGTTAGATCACAGCTGAAGGTTCGGAATGGAACCACCTTCTACAGAGGGGGGACAGGTACTGAGCGCCTGGGATATTCTAGATGCTCACTGCTGTCAACATACTTCACTGAAATTTCCCTCGTGTCCGTCAGACACTTTATACACACCAGGGGCAAGGCGCCTAAAAATGGTAATAGTGCTAATTTTACCTAAGATTGGATTTCCATTGGATTATTTTTTTTTAATTGTTGAAAAGTGACAAAAATGCTTCGGCTATCTCAATAAACTTGGGAGTATAAATACAATCATATCAAACTTTTTTGAGCTTGGGCATTTTGATAATATCTACCCATTACTTTTCCCTTCTTAAAAGTGACTGAAGATTTCCAAAACCTTTGGGACACAGCTAAAACCCGATTGGAGCCCATTTACCAATTTTCATCATCGGGGTAACCGGGAAAAGCGCCGTCAATTTTTCAATTTTTTTTTTAATTCTACGTGCTGTGTAACGTAAACCATGAAATAATGAGGGGAACTCTCGCTTAATTTCTTATTATTATAATGGTGTTCAACTGATGCACCGTCCTGAAAATACCTCATTGTCCTTTTTTTATAATTTCGATACAAAAATTTAAATCAAGCGAGAGTTTCAACGTGACGCAAAAGGCGAAACTTGAAACATCCGCCCTACATCACCGTCATTATGAAATTATTGATAACGTAATACCTACATTTTCTGGCTCATTCATCGACCCTGTAGGTTCATATTGTAATACAATAATACGATCCTGAAAATTCACCCTTGGGACTGCCGAGCGGGAACGAGGTCCGCAATCCGAGAGGATGAACCCCTGATCATATACCACCATAAACAGCCGATTTCCAATGATGTGTACATCAATAGGCAGATGGAGCAATATTGTTGGGAACCGGTGGGGATGGGGTAGGACGATTATGTCGGTATATTGGCGAGAGACCCGGGTCGATATATACTCATCGGCTGTGGAAGTAGGATATTGTGCTCAGTCGTATGTGAAATTGTGGCTATCTTCTCACGGGCTACCCCATTCCAGCCCTACCGCCACAGCCAGGTTGATAGGTACCGCTAGTGATTACGAGGCCAATTCAATTGATTGTTGTACGGGATTACGGAAAAGCCCCATTCATACCGTTTCGGAATGAATCTCGCGTACATAAATTTCACGCTTACTTAGGCATCTGAAATCCTGTTGGGAATATCTCCGGGGAGAAGAAAAAAAAGTCGTTCCCAATATACATGTGGGAGTCATCGATCAGCAGGCTCAGAATAGAAAGAATCCCAAACCAATTTAGCCAAGCACTGGCATTGAAAATTAAAATTGCTTCGTACCAACCTACTTTAAAAGAATAAGAAATCCAAAAGTACGAGTAATATCTTACAGTAAGAACTGAAGTAATCGGTGCAATGTAAGTGAGCATTTCAAGAAAAGCCGTATCTTTTTGAGAACTCTATGTCAACTGTCATATTTTATCATTAAATAAAATCCAAAAACACGTTTTATTGGAAAGGTACGTATTTTGTAGCGTACCTATAGTGGAGAAAGTAAGACCATTGCACTGTAATACTGCACAATCACACACGTTTGAAAAACAGTAAAGTTTTCAGAGAAAGTGATAAGGTACAACGTATGAACTGGACGTCGCTCGGACTCACGTCGCTCATTTATGTGGACTCAAGTCACTCTGGCCATTTCTGGATTCAGCCTTATTATAGTGCTCCCACAATACTACTAGATGGCACCTCAAACTCGTTTTGTTGAAAAAGTGGATTGAAGTGGATTATTTTTTCCCCAATGCGCTTCGTTTGTGTGAATTTCAGCAACGGCAGAATGGAGCACTTTAATCTCAATTTAAGCACTTGAAAAAACATATTATTTTCTTTGCAATATATTGGCAATATTGAAGAAGAAGCAACTTTTGAACCGGTTGAGCCCACTTTTATTCTACATATTTTCACATATTTCGCTTTATATACATATTTAAAACTATCTAACTGAAAACCCAATTATTATTTCATTTTGAGTTTTTTTTTTAATTTTGAGGAAGAGTCCTTCGTTTGAAAGATGATAATTTGTAGAGAGTGTACAGATGATTGTCATAGCTGAGAATCACGAATCAAGGGCTGTGAACCTCAGTCAAGGCCCCTCACCCATTTTCAGCCTGTGTTTTTGTGCTGACATAAATAGGAGTAGGTGTGAGTCATATGAATTTCCATTTAATTGTTGTGGATGCGTGTATCTTATTACGATCTTTCTTGGTTTGGTTTCTTGGTTCTTCTGGATTATTGTTTGGTTTGGAGTGCTTTTTTATGTTGTGAAAAAAACCTGGATGGAAAGTCGGCACTTCGGGCCTAGCCTTACTTACTGCTAAGAGCCTTTGGCTGAAATTCAAGAAACATGGAACATGCTTTAGCAGCACTCTTTGGCAGAGTAGGGATGGGATGGAGAACAATCCCCACAAGACACTTATCGGGTAGTTTCCAAGGCATGTTCCATGTTAAAATAAAATCTCAAACAGACAATTGCTCGTTAAATATCTGGACGAGGGGTGATTGGCCATACGTACTATTGCGGATATTCTCAAACGGTCTGAAATCTCCAGTAATTGTGCTGCCTTCACTCCCAACGTAATCACCGCCTTCAAGAACACACTGATAACTTCTGTGGACGTTGAATGGTCGTTCAGTAGGTACAAGGCGATTTTTCGTCCAGATCGTCGTCGCTTCATTTTCGAGCATTTGAAGTTCCTTGTCGTGGCGAATAATTTCAAAGAGAGAATTCCATCTTTCACTGCCAATCTACCACTACCATCTTCAACGAACCAACTTTTTTCTTTTGAACAACTGTTCATTTTGAGCGTATACACATTTTTGAAAATACGTCTATATTCTTACATTTTTACCGCATATTATACAAAAATAAATACATATACGTGTTAAATATTTTGCATTTTTAAATACATACAAATCCGATCCCTAGTAATGGATCATTCTTGAGGACTCTCGAACATCATTTGTGACGGTTTGGTTCGCATCGCCACTCAATTGGGACCACAATCTTCGGGGAAAAAATAAGAGGCAATAAAGGTAATTGTACAATACAAGAAAATCGAGGTTCCGCCGTGAGGAATGGAAGCGGGGTGGTGGAAGAAGGCGGATAGTTATGGAGTAGCTTCCAAAGTAATGAGGGCGCTCAGGGAGGCGTTGGGGTTGCCGGGTCACGTATGGGCTTCTGAAATCGGTTCCGTTTGAACGATGCGCGGAGGGATATTGGCTCGACAGATCACGTCCAAACACAAATCTTACAAGTAGCAACATTATTACTTCCACAGCGGGGGAAAGGAGGGAAAACGTAGAAACGGAGGAGAAACATAGGAAAAGCGGTGGGCGAGTGCCTTCTGCCGGTTCGGTTTCCATCTGCGCCACCTTTCAAAGACGAGTTCTCGATAAGAAAGAAAGAAAAAAAAACTAAAGAGAAGAAAAAAACGAGAGAAAAGAAGACTAACCTTTGGTGTGAGATAGTCTTTACATCGTAGGACATCGACCTCCTGACAAGATGTTATTTACCTATTTTGCCGTCCTATGTTGAAAACGCTGCAAATTATTACACAAAGGTTTACTATTTTTCTATGTAGATCACTCGCGATTGCCACTGCCTACCAACCATATTTTTGCTTCTCAATCAAGTTTATTCCGACGTTATAAACACTTCACACTCAATTTGAAGAAGTAGGAAGTTGAGTGTGACCTCATTAAGAGATTTGATTACTGGTTGCCTAGAAATCAAAACTGAGTACAACTCGAAGAAGCGAACAGCGATCGCATTTTGGTCAGCTAAAACTTGAACGGAAATTAGGCCTCATTTGCGATTCACACTCTTGTTTCTGATTTATCGTTAGTCCAAAACTTAAGTTTTTATTGGGAGCGAATAGTTGGTTCTATTGAGCTCTGGGTGGTCTCATTCGATTCTAAAAATTCAATACTATCCTGAATTGAAGACGAAACAATACCTTTATCACGAACGTTTTTGAGCTAGGGCTTTTTGAAAATTTTAGCCATAATTTTTCTACCCTTAGAAGTGACCGACATCAACCAAAAGCTTCGGGGCACAACTAGACCCCAAATGGAGGCCACATACCAAATTTAATCAAAATCGACCCATGGGAACTAAGGAAAGTGCCGCGTAGGGCGGACGAACGGCCAAATTTTTATTTGATTTCTTGATACTACGTACCAAGAAACGTAAATCAACAAATTTCGAGAGCGGGTTAAAAATGTTTTTCATAGTTCATTCCAAAGGTTCATTAATAAAAATACTAAACCAAAAATCAACGCTTCACACTCAATTTGAAGAAATTTAAAGAGTGGGTGCCTCCATGAGGAAATCGATTACCGGTTGCTAAGGACGCAAAACTGAGTACAAATTGTACTGAGTACAAATTTGTACTGTACAAATCGAAGAAACGAACAACGATCGCATATTGGTCAGCTAAATTTCAAACGAAGATTAGCCTGTTAAGCGATTCACTCACGTGTTTCTGATTTATCATTGAATTTCCAGTTGTTTTCCGCAACAGCATGAATTTTGGATTTAAACAGATGATTTTAGGTGAGCACCTGGTTTTTTCCGATGTACTAGTAAGGTATAATTTGAAGACGAGTTACTTTTAGATCTAATTTTGGATAAATAACCCCGCTTTTCTTTATAAACCTATTATAATTGAGGTAGAGAAAACCTACGTTTGTTGTTATCGAGGTCTTAAATTTTTTTTCATTACAATGATTGCTACTAATACAATGTTTTCATTTTTTTGAATATCAAGCAACACTGTTATTTACAACAGTTTCCATGCAAATTGGAATATGCGTAAATATGCAAATACATAAACAACTCCAACACGCAACTAAGTGTGTTTCAAAGTTAAGCTAGAAAACTACTACTTTACCGAGTTTTATGCTGTAAATAGTAATTAAGTGAGTTATTATTCAAAATCGTGAATGCGACTCAAAACTTGGTGTACAAGACCTATACCAAGGTCCGCACAAATGAATTTCACGTATCTCTACAAAATACTTTATTTAATAAAGGTAAATCATTTATAAACTTTTAAAATCAATCAAGTTTTTCGCATTATTTTTTGCATTAACCCCTGTTACCGCACGAAATATGCAGTTTCCGGTGTCCTGGCGCCACAAAGATTACTTAATTCATGAAAATCGAGAGCTATATTGATAAAGTCACCTCAATTTCAAAGCTTGGGTACACCTCAATTTCAAAGCTTGGGTACAATTAGTAGGTAAGCTTGTAGGAACTGCAATACTTGAAAATCATATATTTTGTGAATATAATACCCCCTCCCCCACCCCTTGGTAATTTCGATACTCTGGCGAAGTAATGTGGAACTCTGAAGACATGTGAACAAAAAAGACTCTCGCGAATCGTTTGGAAATTGAGGCCTGGTTAGAGTAGGTATTCAAGATTATGCCCGAAATCGTACGTTTTTTGGTTGCCTGTGTATGATTGGTCTAAGAAACACGGAGGTTTACTCAACTGACATTGTATAAAGAGTCTGAGGGATAGAGTTTTCAGAAACTACGGAACATATTACTCTTCGTGTCGGTTAGATCACAGCTGAAAGTTTGGAATAGAAGCACCTTCTACAGAATGTGAACAGGTACTGGGCGCCTGGGATATTCTAGATGGTCACTGCTGTCAACATACTTCACTACAAATTGAAGAAAATGATGGAACAGATACAAGAAGAAACCCAAGAAGATCTTCTCACGTCGCTCACCAGTCATCGAGACACTGAATACTCTCTCTGGAAGGCAACAAAGCACTTGAAGAGACCTATCATCCAAGCACCACCTATTAAAGATACAACTAATAACAAGTGGATAAAAACCAATAAAGAAAAGGCTGATGCTTTTGCTCGTCATCTAGCAGATATTTTCACGCCCAATTCTGGTTGTCCTAATGAGGAATCTCTCAAAGAAGTTCCCTTGGGAGATCAACAAATTGACATCCCATTGGTCACTGTCAAAGAAATACAAAACACCATCAACACCAAGATAAATCCAAAGAAGGCCCCTGGATATGACCTGATCACTGGACAAGTCCTCAAACACCTTCCGCGGAAGACGCTTGTAAAGATCACACAAATCATAAATGCTTCTATCAAACTTCGGTATGTTCCACAACTGTGGAAACTTGCTGAAGTCATCATGATACTGAAGCCAGGTAAACCTCCTGAAGAAATAACTTCTTATAGACCGATATCACTATTACCTGTACTCTCAAAACTCTTTGAAAAAGTGCTCCACAAACGACTAATAGAAATTGTGGAAGAACGAAACCTCTACCTAAACACCAGTTTGGGTTCCGCCATAAGCATTCGACTATAGATCAGGTGCACCGGATCACTCATATTATTGAACAAGCCATGGAAGACAAAAAAGTCTGCTCAGCTGTCTTCCTCGACGTTACCCAGGCGTTCGATAAAGTCTGGCACGAGGGACTTAATCATAAGCTCAGAAAAATGCTTCCAGCAAAATATGCTGAGTTGCTCCACTCATACCTATCTAATCGGTAGGTACTTCCGAATCAAACAAGATGATGCATACTCAGAAGCAAAAATGATTCATGCTGGAGTCCCGCAAGGAAGCGTACTTGGCCCCCTCTTGTACGTCCTATACACTAGCGATCTACCCGAACACGAGGGTAACACCCTGGCATCATTTGCAGATGATACTGAAGTCCTTGCTATTGGTGAAGACAATCGCGAATCAACTTTAAAACTTAGAAGATCCATCGAGAAACTCCATGACTGGACAATTAAGTGGAGAATCAAGATGAATGAAGCCAAATCAGTCCATGTTGATTTTACCAACCGCCATATCAAACATATACCAATATATCTTAATGGCAAAGTCATCCCTTTTGCTAATGAGGCAAAATATCTGGGTATGACTCTGGATACGAAACTCCGCTGGAGGGTGCATGTGAAAAATAAAAGAACAGAACTGGACATCAAACTCCGAAAAATGTATTGGTTGGTTGGTAGACGATCAAAATTGTCAATACAGAACAAACTAACCTTATACAATCAGGTCCTTAAGCCAGTCTGGACATATGGTGCACAACTGTGGGGCTGCACCTCTCAAAGCAATCGTGACATTATACAGCGTTTTCAGAACAAAGTACTGCGCTCATGCGTTGATGCGTATTGGTACTCAACCAATGACGACATCCATAAGGACCTTAAAATTCCCACAATAAATGAAGTCATCAAAACTCAAGCAATAGCCCATCACCAGAGGCTACAAGGTCATATCAACGAGGAGGCTGTGAAGTTGCTGGATGTTGATGATCTACTCAGGCGGCTGAAAAGACGAAAACCTCACGATCTGTGGCAGTAGGGAGTGGTGTTTTCATGAAGTTGTTCAGTGAGTGTTGTGCTGTGCGCTCCTGTGAATCTTGTGCGTCAAAAGACACATAAAATAGCCGACAAATGAAGTATGGAGGTGTGCTATGTACCACACTCTCTTTTCAGTTATTTATATACATTATCAGAGAAATGTTGCTAATAAGTTGAATTACTTGGTGCAATAAATATAATTTGAAAAAAAAAAAACATACTTCACTGAAATTTCCCTCGTGTGTGTCAAACACTTTATAAACACCAAGGGTTAATAATATTCTACTATGTACGAATGGGCGAGGCGAATAGGTGTTGATGGGAGTCTATAGACTGATATAATGCCAACTTTCTATGGAGTTCAAGCGTGAGTTGGATAGAAAGGGTCTAAATCAACAGCGCATCAGTCGTCAAGCTAAGCCATCGCTAGTGGTGCTCGTTCGAGAAAGAAGGTTTTAGAAGCTCTACTTTATCCTCGTAGCTTCGTGGGGAAAACAGCAAGAGATAAGAATACGATTTTTACAGTAGCGTGTCTGAGTAGTATTAGTGTCGAGGATAATTTATTTCAGTTCGCCTTCTTATACTGCTATTCTCGGCAGCTGTTTTATTTTTTCGTTTTTTTTCTTTCCTAGTCACTCGTCTCAGAAGAGCGACACTATCTTTTGCGATATGCTCAACAATTTGATCCAGACAACTGTCTCAAGAAGTTAGAACGTTTTAAGCTTAAAGCTTAGAAGCGTTATCAAAATTCCTGGCTAAAGAACTCATCTTTTCGTTTGTTATTATGAACATTTTGGTAAAAACTTGAAATTTATGCGAAACAATTACTCAAGTTATCGTCTGGAGTGACACATTTATATCGCTATATTGTTTAATTTAATACCTATATATATGATTTGAATAAACGTGAGAAAACGTTCTGGAATGTTCCAAACGGATTTCAGTGAACGAAATTCAAAAAAGTCCGTGATTAAAATTTTGAGTCCATTGCAATAGCTACATTTTTTGTTGTTGAAAATTCGCAAATACTACACAGGAAGAGCTGACGCATATATTTATTAGGCTAGGAAGAGTTGTGAACGGACAACATTGTTCTATATAGCTCAGAAATCGGGTATTTGAGAAGAAGTGAATCAGATTTTCGTCCTCCTGCAGTTGTTCGAGATTCGGGTGATACGCACTACTCTTGAAAAAAGAATAGAATGTTGTTTTTGGAAGCTGATCTGATTTGCACAATTATCTTGTCAACTTCTTCGGAAGGTCCCTCAAGTTACTTTGTCTGCCTCAACCACCTCCTTAAAGCGAAGATTGAATTTGGTTTTTAGCACGAGCTCAATGTCTAGACACCAATCCTTTCACGTTTCTAATCGTTTCAATGAATTGCACTGTAATTCTAATCACGAATATCTCTGTGCCAATATCGAATCAAGAGATCCTATCTTCATTAGAAGTTCGTGGATGTTTAAAAACTAGTTATGGCTCAAAGCACCAAGTCAGATTTTCAATGTAAAAACTAGCTTGCTACAACACCACTAATGTAATGAGTAATCTCTAATGAATGAGCAATGAATAATTCTAACGTAGATTCCTGAGAACGCTGTAAAACCGAGAACACAACGAAACGATTGACCAGTTTCGTAAAAATAAAAACATCAGGCAGTCGGTATGAAATCCATTACATTCGAATTATCAATATACTACCAAACAGTACAAAAACTCCTAATTTAAAATGAAACCAGGTATTATTCTATATTGAATAATGAGGAAAGTGACATTTCGAGAATTGGTAGGTTCCTATACACGACGCGACGGAGATGAAACTCATGCGTTCAGCTCTCTGACGAAGCGATGTGATCGTTTGTCTTCACAAAGCTCAGGATCAAGCAATGACCAACCCCAGGTTTACCTTTGTGAGTTTGCTTTCCTTTAGCAAGAGTTAACATCGCGGTGAGCAAACTTGGTCGGGTTGATCGAATTCATTAACCCCCACACGCGGGCGTCGTAAAAGACGACGTGTTTGCTTGCATGGAGGGAGCCTTCGACCGCTAAGGGCGTATCTGGTAAAGTGGTGGAAGGGAGGGGGTAAAGTGGTAGAGTGTACTTACGTAGTAAGGCCGATAGGGGAGGGGGGTAGTCGTTAGACCCGAGGGTTGGGACCCAAATAGATGGGAAAAATCGAGAACGGGGAGCTTTTGGTCACTCTCCTCTCATAATGAATTATCTGTTATGAAACCACCTGCTAAATTTGCAAATAATTGCTGATTGACCTTCTTCCAGATTCATTGAATATGTACCTACTTGTCATGGCTTACCAGATGGACCTCGTTGAGTTGATCGAGGTGACAAAAACAGTGAGGGAGAAGAGGACGAGGACACCCCACTTCCTCAACACCCCGAACCTTCGAGCCCCGAATTGATTAGCGTTGAATTATTATTACTGATTCCATTATTATTACGGTATTATTTTAATTTGTTCATTTCTTGTATTTAGATAAAAGTGAATGTTTCTTGTGTCCATAATTTGCTTCAATTACACATTAAACGCCTTACCGGAGTCTTCCTTTTTCCAATTTAAAGCGAAGTCGCTCTATTATTACAGAGAATAAATACTATATTATAAATATAGAAACAAGTACCTACTTAAAACAAATTAATCACACAATCATCGTTGGAAGTGATGACATCGTTTAGCTTTGGTGACTGGTGGCATCACTTTGTGATGTACACTGAGAAAACACTCCAAATTATTACACAAAGGTTTATACTTTAAAAAAAAATTTTAAAAAATAGATCACTCGCCTGCAAAGAACAATGTTTTAACTACCTACCAACCATACTTTCGCGTCGCAATCATGTTTATTTGAAAGAACCTACCAGCAAGGGAAGCAAAACTGAGGGACATGAACTCAATTCGAAGAAATGAACAATTGAAGCTGGAATTTGAGAGGATATTATTCATATTTCCGCAGGTAAAGAGTCTTTTGAGATACACACTCTGGTTTTTATTTTTTGTAAGTCCAAACTTTTGTCCTCATAGGTAGCGAACGATGTGTTCTTCAGTGTGTAGATGTGGGAACACTCTTTCGCTTAATTAGAATTAATTAATTACCTAATTTGGCCACTCAATTTGAACTTTTAGCAAATCCCTCACGTTTCAACAACTACTGGAGTCCTTGTCCAACCTCCTAACTTCTTAAATGCTTTAAAGTGTCTAACGTATTAAAATGTAAACCTTCTAACGTCTTAAAATCTTAAGTGTTTTTTCTCCCTCTCTCTAAATGAATTACCTAATTGAACATATCAGTGGTGTTTAACTAACTAAGAGCAAAAATTTATTTTTCTCTCCTATTGCAGTTTTGAGATTTCCTGGACATCATCTGAGGGTTGAAATGAACAAAAATCTCGCATTGGCTTGTCAATGGTGGCACTTGGGGAGTGCTGTATTTGCACTTAGTTCCTTTTACCACTGACATGTTCAATTACCTAATGAATGTTCCATGACGTTTTTATCATTAAATTAAGATACTGTTAAATTTTAAGAAACGAATGATACTACCCATACCATGAACCAGACTTGGGCAAAAATTAGTTCTGAAACTAAAAACTAAAACTAAATTAGTTCCGAACTGGAACTAAAAACTGAAACTATTAGTTTCAGTTCGACTTTCAAAACTATCTTTTGGAACTAAATTAGTTTTAGTTCCAATTGTTGAAAATACAACTAATTTAGTTCCAAAAGTTAGTTTCGAAGTTTGCGAATAAAGACTAAAGTAGTTTCATATTTCATTCGTAGTTTTGGAACGAAAAATGAAACTGAATTTTTTTTTTCCTCGTGTTTCTTACTGATTTGAACGGGATATGTGTTTGTGTGTGTTTCAACGAAATATGTGTGCTGGGTGCGAGCTAGTTCTTTTTTCAGGGTCATAGAAGAATAGAAGATTCATGTTTGCTCCGCTCCCCACCATTTTGAGTTGAACATCAAACGTTTTCACAAACGTATTGAAGATTTGTACATGATGAGTCATTCATTACGTCTGGAGGGAAAAAATTGATACTTTATTGGATTGAAAAAAAAAAAAAACTGTTCGAAAAATGAAATACAAAACTGAAAAGTCTTGAGACAGTGGAAAACGACATAATGTAAAGATGTTTTATAAACTCAAAACCGGTCTACTGTAAGATAATACGTCATTGCCTTAAAAATTTCTATAATTCATTTTATTTTACTACATTTAATTTTTGTCGGGATTTTTGTCGTTAGAATCAAAGCTTTCAGTCATGATAATATTCAATCATGAGATTATTAATTTTACTTCCAAACACATCTTCAAATTAGTAAAAAATGCGAGGAAAACAATTTAGTTTTATTTTTAGTTCTGAAACTACGAATAAAATAGAAAACTAGGTATGTTAGTTTTTATTCGCAACTTTGAAACTTAACACTAAATCAAATTTTGAAACTAAAGACGTTTTAAACTAAAATGTTTTTAGTTTCAACTTTAGTCCAGCTAAATTTTTATTCGAATAATCCCAACTCTGCCATGAACAATGTTAAATGCACTTTTTCAAAAATGTATCAGAATACGGGGTTCCTTGAACCTTGCCATACACAAACCCCTCCACTCCCACTAACAACTACCCCGGTCCTTAGAAGATACCTACTAGTAGTTACCTACCTACTAGTAGTTAGAGGGTGAACTTTACAGAAAAATAATAAACTATAATAAAATACTGCAATAAAAAATTATATCTTAGCAGTAAATAATAACCATGATAAAAAATAATATTTTGCAGTGTTTTTTGGTGTATTCTGGCTTTGTGTTGATGGTAGTGAAGTGGGTTTTCATTGATAGTAGTCTTGGAGCCTTTCCTGAATAATACTGTTGTGAAGCCCTTTGGCGACACAAACGATTTACATTTAATTTTATTTTTAACAATTTTCACTTTCTCCAATATTATGGCTTTGTAATAATTTCGGAATAAATGTTCCATCCTAGTGTAGAAAATCGAGTGGCAAATCAAATATTAGAGTACCGATAGCTTTAGTTATGTAGTTGAAATGAATGAGGTAAATATAACCGTGATGTTGGAAAATATCGCAATCACATTTATCATAAAATAACGTAGGAGAATGGCCCGAGTTTCTACTTGGATCCAATCAAGCTCAGTAACACAATTTTAAGAGAGTTTGATAACATGTTTCATGTTTGACAGTTGAAGGTAAAATGAGGCGCGGTAACGAAAATTACCATAATTTGTACCGTATCTGAAGTGATTCACTTTCGAAAACCTCTATACATCACGAGAAAGCGCCCCTTCCTTTTCTCGTTATAAAATCTAATCTGATTACGCAGGCTATCACTGCCCTTGTTTGCACGGTCTCTTTACTTCGATAGCCTGGGCAAAATTAGTTTCATTAAAATTTAGGAGTGGAGGGGCGAGCTTTGATCCTTTGTTTGTTGAAATTAATAACAAGTTGGTGTGGCTGTAACGAAAAATCAAAGGGGACCTGAGCCCAATCTGTCGAGAAAATTAAACTTTTAATTGCCGGTTCAAGGAGAAAAGATTAGAAGCTCGAATTAGTCGAGAGCTGTACACGCGGAATAATTTGGTTCAAGGGAAAGTTGTTGTTCCTGTAACAGTTAATCGAGGGATCGAAAAAGTTGAAAGGAAACACCAAACACAACAGGGAGACAGCTTAACTGGCACTTTGTACGAATGCTGCGTTGATCAGATGTGCACTGTGGGTGTGTATAAGACCCTGAATGTCTACTATTACAGTATACTGCAGTACTTCAACTAGGTAACGAAGATAAGCGTCAAAATGAGTAAGAGCGAGATAGCATTACAACATACCACTTTTCAGCTACATTTTATCAAACTTATTTTGTAATTGTCTCGATATACCTCCGGCTACATGATCAGGCGACAAAAATTGCCTCCTGAAATTTTTTGATATCCCAATTCACAATGCCTTTTTTTCACTTTGAATTTTTTTTTCGTGTATTTTATCTTAAATCCCTCAATTCGAGATTTAGCTCAAATCTAAAACATTCGTTGGAGAGAGCGTTCAATTTTCAATCATTTTGAGGTCCAACAACATTTTGCTTCCGAGTCTACCAAGATAGCGGAAGCTTTGTTTTCACTTTTCAAGGATGAAAAAAAAAGTTCTCCAAAATCAAAATTTTCACTCGCGTTTTGCGTTTTAGACCTTTCTGAACAATTTTGGTTCCGTGTCTGTGTGTCTTTTATGAATTCCTTGTAACGCGCATAACTATACGAAGTTATTGTCCGATTTTCATGAAATTTTCAGGGATTGTGCGAGTTGGTGTTTAGACGGTCCCCTATAAAAATCATCTTCCCCGGACTGATAGAAGCGACTGCGCATGCGCAAACGTGAATATCCTTGTAACAGCCATAACTTCCACATTTTCCACCCGATTTCGATGAAATTTTCAGGGATTATGCGAATTACGTTGTAGATGGTCCCCTATGAAAATCAAGGCCTTAAAATTTACAGTAGCCACTGCGCATGCGCAAACGTAAAATCCCTGTAACAGCCATAACATTTACATTTTTCATCCGAATTTGATGAAATTTTCTAGGATTGTCCAGATTAGCGTGTAGATGGTCGTCTATGAGGGTAGTGAAAGGTACTTAAAGATTGGTGTTTTGAGATTAACTACTATGCATCGGATCATCTATATAATCGGGTTATGGATACGAGGAAGCTATGTGCCACACCCACTTGTCAGACGTTTTTTAAGTGGAGTTGAGATGTGCAAACGACGTATGAAAAGCAAAACTCATCGAAATCTTGACTTCCCTAAAAAGTGCGTCAAAATCTCAGCTTTCCAACCGTGTAAAAAAAATATTTTACAATTTAATTTAATGGACAAATTTCTATTTGAACGCGGAAAAACGTGCATTTCTTTTCTTTTTTCTTTCTTCAACGAAATGGACGGTTAAACTGGTGGACTCTGTGCTTCGAGCAGCGCGGCGGTGAAGACCCCGCTGTCCACCCCCGGGGTGCATTTTGGCGCACTTTTTAGGGAAGTTTTACTATTGATATGGTTTTTCGTTTTCATACGTCGTTTGCACATCTCAACTCCACTTGAAAAAATGTTTTTGGACATCAAAAAGATTGAAAATTTAACGCTCTTTCCAACGGATGTTTTAGATTTGAGCTAACTCTTGAATTGCGGGTTTTAGATTTATTGAGCAAAGATAAAACAAGTGGGTGTGGAACATAGCTTCCTCGTCACCGCAACCACTGTATACGTCATTGAAAATATTTATTCAATCAATTTTCTCAATCATAAATTCAATTATCATTTTGGAGTTGTAGATTAGGGTAGAATGTGGGATTAGGTTGTAGATGGTCCCCAATGAAAATCAAGCCCTTAAAATATACAGTAGCCTCTGCGCATGCGCAAACGTAAAATCCTTGTAACAACCGTGTATTTGTCGCCCTCCCAATTCATTCCCCGCGTAATTTCACATGTGAGACGTGAGAATCTCAAATCTTATACTTTCTTTCACCAGGCTCCAATAGCTCCGAAATAGCGCATTGGACTCCCACTCAGGAGTCCCGGGTTCGACTCCCAGCCAGGCCAAGAAATTTTTTGATCCAGTCACTACTCACTTACATGTTTTATTCGAATTTGATGACATTTTCTAGGATTGTCCAGATTAGCGTGTAGATGGTCCCCTATGAGGGTAGTGAAAGGTACTTAGAGATTGGTGTTTTGAGATTAACTATTATGCATTATGGTTATGGATACGAGGAAGCTATGTGCCACACCCACTTGGCAGACGTTTTTTAAAATCTGGTGGTATTGTATAATCCATTTTTCCATAGGAATTGAGCATTGGTGAAAACTTCTTTTGCGTTTTTCTCAAAACTCAGTTTTTGGAAATAGCGCATTTGCTTATTAGGGTATCGACATATCTAAATGTGAACAATTTAAAAAAAATCTTGTTGACGTTGAAAAATTATCGATTATGGAGAAATTTATTTAGGTGTATCACTCACATTATTCACACTTAATGATGATCACATTGAGGTGTTCCAGAAGAAGCGATGTCACAGGTTTAAAGGGGCCAACCAGATCGATGACGAGGCTTCAAGAGACCTGAGGTTGAGTCAAGAGGGATTGATTTTTAATGATTTCACGTTCGTCCAATTAGCGAGAAGTTCCGACCATTAAAGGCAGAAAGCGAGAGGTTTTGAGAGGGGTTTTAATGGGTTTCCCCTTCGCTTACGCTCGTCATCGCTTCCGCACCCTCTTCTGTCGCGGAAGCGATGGAGAGTACAAGAGTATCTGTAGAGGCGGGAGGTTATTTGCCGCTTGTCCCGAGTGTGAGGTGAATTAGGTCTGTATGGTTTTGCTCGGTGATGAATTGAGGGGGATGAAGGACTCTGGTATGAGGTGCGAAGCATTCTTCTCACATCCTGGACGTTTACGGTAGGTCTCAAGGACTCGGAATACTGGCTTCTCATTGGTTGCTTGTAACGTTCACGCAGCAAAACAGTTTCAGTGTAATTTGTGGTACTCACAGGTACATGAAGGAGGTGTCATAATATTCAGAAGCCTCCTAAGATTATAACGATGCAAAAACCAGAAATTCTCCAAAATGCGAGATGAGCTCTAATTGCTTATTTTTTAACAGCGCTGGAGTCTGAAAAGTTCTTCTAACCAAAACAGTACTGAATAACATTTTTAAAAAATTTAACGTGCTTTCATTTTGCATTTAATAGTTTTTGGCCAAAAGTTGGTCGTTTTTGAGTTAATCGCAAAAACCAACATAAAATCACTTTTTTGCCTTTCTTCATTGTTTCAATGTTCCGTCCCGAAATACTGGTGGTAAACCTCAGATTCGGATTCAGCACCCCACAAAATATGAGAATTATAAGAAATCAGAAACTCCTCAAAACTTTCTGTTTTAGGGCCCTTTTTGAACACATTTTGACTGGACTATCATGGAAGTTTGTAGTTCCACACCTCGGCACCAGAATGCTACAAAGCGCAAAACAACATTGCCTTGCTTATTCTCACTTCTTTCTTGGGGTAGGCCGAATTATGATTTTTAATTTTTTTTAAACTCATAAAACAAGGAAGTTGAGTGATCAGAGGGCCATGATCAGAGGTTTCAAAGGTGGAAAGAGAAGGAGGATCGACAAGTCTCATCATTATCCTCAATTTCGTGTCCCCAATATGTCCGTTGAGGATACCTGTAGTGTGAGGTTGAAGATAGTCTGAATGAATTGAACTCAAGTCGAGTTAGAGACGAAATGATGTGTATTTTATTGGCTACTTGGCCTTTTATACAAGTTATAATGGGCATGAAGGAGACAAACCCCACAGCATGAATACATGATAAGAAGCCTTACATATCCTCCCCTCCCCCCCACCAGTGTGTGATATTGAAAATAAGTTCATAAACACCATATAAGATCATAGGACTGTAGTATAGCAGATGTGAGTTTCGGTCGAGAAGGTGCTGGCTTGCATCTGTCAACAGAAACAGAGACGGGCTTGTCGTCCTCATCTGCATAGGTCAATGTTTTTCTATCATTTTCCAAGACAGTATAAGGTCCTTTTTAGCCGAGGGGTGTCGATCCTGACAAACACATCTTAGGTGACACGGTGGAAACGTTCAAAAGTCCTTTGGAGGCTGGATGGTGTTCTTATTGTTGAAGGGTAGGTACCTTGTTGGTTTTAACGAATGAAGGATATGCGTCATGAGAGAGAAGGTAGGAAAATGTCATGTGGAAGTCTTGGGTTTTTTTTTTTCTTCCCCTACGCCGATTGTCTTGGCTCTTGAGCCGTAAGACTTCTTGCAGCCCAATACAATTTCGCTGTTTTTGACCAGGTGGTGTCGTCAGGATGAAATTCTTGTCGGGTATCCTCGAGTCGAGGACAGTCAGATAAATGATTTGTCGTCATTGGAGTAGTGCTGCTGCAGAGGCTGCATCCAGGGCTTTCTCTCAGTCCAATCCTGTGCAAGTGAGCATTCAAATAATCGTGGCCAGTGACAGCTCTGAACGCCGCAACTGACTCATGGCGAGGGAGAGCTGGTGGGATGCGGTGTCCTGCGTCCAGCAGTGAGGCCCACTGCTTCTCCTCGGCTTTGCGTCGTTGGGCATCAAGCAACCTCTCCTGAACGGAGGATCTAATGGCACTTTTTGCGGCTCGATAGGTGGTAGGGGTGTCAGGCATAGGCATGCGGGAGCATTCTCTTGCTAGGGCGTCAGCTTGCTCATTTCCCCATATGCCTACGTGTGATGGGATCCACTGCAAGACTACGGTTTTTCCCTCCGCGAGCAGCTGCTCCAACAGTTTTCTGCCCTTCAAGACATCATGGGGCTCTGTTTCGCTGTTCGTTGACAGACTGATGATCGCGGCTACAGAGTCACATAGTATCACAACTCTGGTGAACTCCAGAGTGTTAATCATTTCAAGGGCAAGAATCACCGCGTGGACCTCACCGTCGAAGTTGCTTGCAAGACGGCCCACAGGGGCGGCAACTGTCCCGACTGCAGAGAAAACACCGGCTCCTCCATTTTGCCTTGGGGTGACACAATGGAAACATTCAAAAGTCCGTTGGAGGCTGGATGGTAGGCATTGGTGTGAATTGTATCAATTCCATGGCGATCACAAACAGTGGAGAACCTTGTTGAGCAGAACTGTGAGCCGCGGCTCAATGCTGTATTTTTTATTATATTTGATTGATACATGTTATTTCCTCGGGATGTAGAACTAATGGAGAACACAATATGTTTTTCACAACAAGGTTTTTAGAAACGAATATATTGAACTAGAAAGGATGAACAGTGATAAATTGTGGACAGCGTAAATAGTGGTTAGAAGCACGGAGCAACATGGCGGGTGTCGTTGGCAGGGGAGGTAATCCAAAAGATTTGAATGGCCGTGGCAACATTGAACGATTCTGTACATTAAAGATTTAATAACTCAATACTTGATCTAACTCTTATTTTAATTCCCTAGGTTCTAGTGTTGGTAGATTATTATGAATGCAAATACTAAGCGGTTGCATTATAAGAACTAATTAATTAATCTTGGGCTTGGCGGCCTAGCGGCAGAGCTTGGTACTAATTGTGCGCCAGTTGGTAGCACCGTCTTTGGTCTCCCGCCTATTAGACGCGGGAGATCCAACCAATACATCTACAATAAACCAACATTATACGTTATTTGAATCACAGCTAAGCTGTACAATCCAATAATTATTAGGATTAATGGTTTGAAAACTTCTCCTTATCGGAGAAATATTATAAATACACCACAGACAGACGGAATTTACCTTTTTGTTAGAGTTCTCTTATCGGAATCTTTTATTTTTATTGCAGCTACGAAGGCTTGAGGGAAAAAGGGTCGCCTCCACCTCGCTGAGCTCGAAGCATTGATAGTCTAAGCATTTTCGGAAGGCGGAGTTTTACGCGCAAGTGATTGGTAGCATGACTGTAATTCCCCTGGCGTGGCCTCTGGGGCCTTTTCCAAGGATCTCTCGAGGCGATTTGCAAAGATTGCCCTCTTTTCGGGGCGCGCACGCCCCTGGGCCCCCTCGCCTCCCAGCTATCCCTTCAAACTCCTTCTACTCGGCCTCACCGATCGCGATCTATCCCGCAAAGGAGACTGAGGTGGGTCGGAACCTGTGCAGAGCTGAAGCGTATTGATTTTACAATCGACACTAATGCTCATGCAGTCTTTGTTGTGACCCCCTCTCAGCACTGCCACCACAACGTAGATTTGCCTTGATGTGAAGCCCCCTCCCCCACTGTTTTTCTTACCATTATCATCAACTCAAACATCCTGTGGAGTGTGCGGCATTCTAAAGATCCATTCCACGTACAAAATCGCATAAAAATTTATAATTTTTCCGTTAAAAAAAACACTCGTTTGCAATGAATCTGGCTTATCCAATAATAGGTGATCCAATAACTAGGTGATAACAAATTATCGTGCAAGTTTCACTATCAAGGTTATTTTGTCAGAAAGTACCTACCTACCAGCAAAACAATGTTATCCGAGATTTGTGGATGCCTACAACACGAAGTTCAGTCCTTTGTTGCTAAGGAAGCACCGCTAAATGACATGAAATTCAATTCGGGAAAATAATACGTTATGAGGAGCTAACGCTCTGTCCTACAAAGCTTTGGATGGTCTCATTCGATTCTAAAAACTGGGTACTAATGAAAAGCAGTACCTTTACAATGGAAATTTCCTAGTTAGATCATTGTAGAAATTTCAACTCACATTGAAGTGACTGACAATGATCAAACGCTTTGAGCCACAACTGCTCTTCAAGTGGAGTCAATGTAATTAAATTCATCAAATCCATGGTGGAGGAGGATGTCTCGTATAGCAGATGGGTATTTATTTTGAATGAAGTTTAGGGAATCTAAATTCGTTGGGAGGATTTGAATAGCGGAAAAAGGAATAATAGTGAAACATTTTAGATAACGATGAGGATGAGGAGAGAAGTTAAATGGATCATGAAATGGAAAAATCGACCTCAATCATCGGGGTCGGGAATCTCATTCGGAGTAGCCGATATTTTGGATTGGAATGGAGAGAAAAGAATGAGACCATCAGGGAGAAAGAAAGATAAAGAATTTAATATTGTAAAAGGAAGCGGCGGGAGGAAGCGAAAGGGAAGGGTTATTTGACTCATTGTGATCCCCCAGCAGGATTGGCTCTGAACATTTTTGTGGTGAACCTGACGAAAAACGCCTAGATCCACCATACAATCGCCCCCTATCCGACTCGCCCATCGCCCCCCTTCATCCACCTCTATTCCGGCACAATAGCGAGGAATGCTACAATATTTTCCGCACGGAGGAAAGAGAAATATCTAGAATCTGCCCTACTCTCATCCCACTCCCGTTTCCTAAGATTACTTTCTGCATGCCATCACCCCCTCCCACATCGCCCCCTTTCCACCATCGTCCTAGGGCTATTTCAGGGGACTTCCCCCACAATCCAATCCTGTTCCTATTAAATGGCATTATACAGCAGGAGGAGAGAAAGAAGTCGTAGTAAGGGATTTGACTCGGGAATTAGTTTTTCCAGGGATGAATAAAAACGGGAATGGTCGGAGATAGGGTATCAAATCTCAGTTATCGATTCGGAATGAATGGTATTGTTGTTCACTCGGATAAAAAAACAAAATCTTCAAATAGTTACCTAGCAGTTTATTTTATCTGGTTATTTGTCGTATAAACGCGTTGTTCTAATATTATCACGAAAATTACTTAACCCTCAATGTAAATATCGTTTTCCAAGGTCAGAGTGTAAATAGTGTCCTATAGACATGTATATTTAATCCGACTCATATTTCAGATCGAAATTATCCAAAAGTTGATGAATTGAAAGTAGAAACAACCAGTATTTACCAATTTTATTAAACCATTTTGGTATTTAATTTATTTAAATTTAATTTATAAATTTGTATTTAAATTTTAGTTATTGAAATGACTGTTTTCAAAACTTTTGCAATTTTTAGTTCTCTCCTTAATGGCAAGAATGTTTGAAAACATGGAAAAAAGATCTATTTGAGACAACGTGAGTATTGGAAGAAACAGACATCAGAAATTCGGGGAACCACTGTCAAACTAACGAATTTGAATCGGTTTTTTTAAGGGTTTAAGTCCATAAAAATGTAAATTTCTTTTCTTCCAATTTTTCTGTTCTTTAACCTTAGGGGCATCGTTTGCAATTAAAAGGGCATGCGAATGACGTCTCTAACATGATAGAAATCGCCCTTTAAAATCCTGGTTTCTTCTAGAAGGGCGTAAGTCCGGGCTTACTTTGGTAGCGGAAACTTTGATTGTTTTCACATTTCAAGGTTTTAAAAAAATTCTCCAAAATCAAAATTTCTACTCGCGTTTTACGTTTTGGACAATTTTGGTTTTTTCGTGTATGTCTGTGTCATAAAATTTGTCATCAAATCCTTGAAAACTCCAATTTTGATGAAATTTTCAATGAATGTGGGGGTTTGCGGGTAGTTGATCTCTTATGAAAATCATCGCCCATGAATCGATAGTGAAACCGTTGTTACAGCCATACTATCTACCTTTTTCGATTACATTTTCTGGGATTATGCGGATTGGGGTGTAGACGGTCCCCTATCAGGGTACTGGAAGGTACTTTCGAGATTAGCTACTACGTATCGGATCATCAATCTATAAATCGGGGTCATGAATACGAGGAAGCTATGTGCCACACCCCTTGGCATAAAAATGTAAATTTCTTTTCTTCCAATTTTTCTGTTCTTTAACCTTAGGGGCATCGTTTGCAATTAAAAGGGCATGCGAATGACGTCTCTAACATGATAGAAATCGCCCTTTAAAATCCTGGTTTCTTCTAGAAGGGCGTAAGTCCGGGCTTACTTTGGTAGCGGAAACTTTGATTGTTTTCACATTTCAAGGTTTTAAAAAAATTCTCCAAAATCAAAATTTCTACTCGCGTTTTACGTTTTGGACAATTTTGGTTTTTTCGTGTATGTCTGTGTCATAAAATTTGTCATCAAATCCTTGAAAACTCCAATTTTGATGAAATTTTCAATGAATGTGGGGGTTTGCGGGTAGTTGATCTCTTATGAAAATCATCGCCCATGAATCGATAGTGAAACCGTTGTTACAGCCATACTATCTACCTTTTTCGATTACATTTTCTGGGATTATGCGGATTGGGGTGTAGACGGTCCCCTATCAGGGTACTGGAAGGTACTTTCGATATTAGCTACTACGTATCGGATCATCAATCTATAAATCGGGGTCATGAATACGAGGAAGCTATGTGCCACACCCCTTGGCATACTTTTTTTCATTTTTATAGCAACTGTGTTCCATTATTTTACAACTTTCTGGGTTGCCAATGATGAATGGAGTAATTTATTATGGTAGAAAGAAACCGATTCATTTAATCTAATGAAGAAGCCTTTGTCTTTCAACAACAAGAGGTTGGGAGGTTTGGAAGGTCATTCCCTTTGGAAATCCCAGAAACCTTGGATTTTCCCCCAAGGTAATAGTGGGGATATAGTATAAAAGGGCTGCAGCCTAGGCCCTACACATCAGTTTATGGCAAGAAAGATCTAGGGCTGAGTACTTATCCAAAACGAACTCTTTTTTCTTATTACACCTAAAAACTTTACCTTATCAAAAAAAAAAAAAAAAAAAAAAATTAAAGTTTTGCTACCACAAAATTTTCTATGTACACTATTCCTAAACTTGATGAGCTGTCGTAGTCGTATGTGACACCGAGTCAAAGTTATTTTCCTCTCTTTAGGTGACCCTGGCAGGATAGTCTGGTACGGCTAGCTTTATTTTCCTTCAAAGTTACGTAGTGTCCAGTATTTTTCCAGAGTAAAAAGTACCTATATTAACTTACATAGGGAAATAATAACAAGTAAGGCAGATTCTTAAAATCACTCAACATCAATCAACGATGTTTCACAGAAAATGTTGTTGCTTCCGTGTCTACCTTAGTAGCGGGGCATTACTTTCATTTTCGAGGTCAAAAGCAAGGAAATTGTCCAATTTCCTAAACCAAAGACTTAAGTCAAAAACCGTACTCAAGATCACTAGTCAAGGTTCAAGTCAAACTGTGAAGGTACCAACAAAGTTACGGAATCGAAAAACTGTAAGTGTCTGTCAGACGCTGTTTACACTCTGAGGCTTCACTATTTCCTAAGATTTTGGATACTTCGGAAGCATGTGTGAGTTAAAGGTATGAGTGGCTTGCTGTACTCAAGGGTATTCATAAGACGAATTTATGTGTCGCGTTGATTTCCATGTTCGACAGCTAATCTTTTAGAGTACCTCCTCGGAGTTAGTTTCCACTCTGAGACGAAGATTTCAAATTCTCCTGAACAGAAGTTTGGTTCGAAATTTAATTAAAGACCGCAAACTTCGGGAAAGCAAGTGGAGGCGGAGGAAAATCGAGCGGAGGGCACCAAGAGCGCCACGGAGTTGGAACATATATATAACTAGAACATGCTTTTGGCTTTATTAAATCTGATTTACAAGGATTACAGGATTTCTCGGTTATGGTGAAGCGAAGAACTTACCACTCAGCAACGGCATATCCATTATATGGGAGTGTCGTTACTTCGATAATTCGAAACATGTTAGATAAGTTGGGTAGTCCAAACACCGTCCATAAACCATCTTAGACATTTGAGATATCAAAATCATCCCAAGTTTTTCGTGGCTTCAACTTAAAATAGTATAGAATGCGTTTAACTCTAATTGGACCATGGTATCACTAGTGTCAAGGAAAACATCTCAGGAATTCCACAGCTGTTTCAAGGCGTTACATGCCAGATTAACTAGCTATAAATTGCAATTTAAAAATTAATGGTCAGAGCTGTATATTTTGAACCATTTTGGTTTATTATTTTCAATAATAAGCCTTTGGAATCGAGCAAGAAAACAAAAATTTTAACCCCCCCTCAAAATTTGATGTTTTACGTTTCAAGGTACGTAAAATACGAAAATCGAATAAAAAAATTTCCGTCCGTCCGCCGTACGCGGCACTTTTCTTAGCAACACTGGACCGATTTGGTTCAAATTTGGTATATGGGCTCCATTTGGGGTCTAGTTGTGCCGCGAAGCTTTTGGTTGATGTAGGTCACTTCTAAGGGGTGAAAAATTAAGGGTTGAAATTTTCAAGAGTGCCCTAGCTCGAAAACTCTCGAAATAAAGGTATCGTTTTTTCATCAATTTTAAATAGTATTGAATTTTTAAAAATTTTTGAGACAACCCGGAGCTCTGTAGGACAAACCGTTCGGTCCCTACGAGTACTTGAAGGTTTTCCTTCGATGAAACAGAATCATGAGTGTGAATCGCAAAAGAGGTCTAATCTCCATTCAAATTTTATCGGACTAAAATGCTATCGCTGTTCATTTCTTCGATTTGTATACAGTTTTGCCTCCTGCGTAACCAGTAATCAAATTTCCATATGAAGCTTTCTATTTTTCCAATCGAGTGTGAAGCGTTTAGTTCTTTCTAATAAACTTGATTGTGAAGGTGTGAAGCCAGAATGGTGTGGTAGGTAGTACCTAGCTGGTAGGTAAAAAAAAAAAGTTGGTAGGTAAAAAAAATGTTGGTGTGTAAAAAACGCTGCAAATCATTGCTCAAAGGCTTCTTCACTCTTCAGATCACTGATCAGCTGAGTGAGCTCCGAAGCCATTTTCAATCCTGTTGAATGGAAGTGCTCTTCCAGGCGTCTCCAGCATTTGAGGAGATCTTCTTCACTCCTCAGATCACTGATCAGCTGAGTGAGCTCCGAAGCCATTTTCAATCCTATTGAATGGAAGTGCTCTTCCAGGCGTCTCCAGCATTCGAGGAGATCTTCTTCACTCCTCAGATCACTGTTCAGCTGAGTGAGCTCCAAAGCCATTTTCAATCCTATTGAATGGAACTTCCATTCAATAGGATTGAAAATGGCTTTGGAAGTGTTCCGTTATGGAAGTGCTCTTCCAGGCGTCTCCGGCATTCGAGGAGATCTTCTTCACTCCTCAGATGACTGATCAGCTGAGTGAGCTCCGAAGCCAGGTGATCTATACAGAAAATAATAAACCTATGAGCAATGATTTAAAATCATTGATTTTGTAAGTTGTTAGAAGCCAAAAAATGATTTTATGACTGTTAAGACAACTGATAGGTAAGTTACCTACTCTATTTATTGACATTTTCATGTCTTTGCTTTGGCACATGAACTGAAAAACGCTGCAAATCATTGCTCAAAGGTTTATTATTTCGTGTATAGATCATCCTTCTGTATAGATCACTGGTTCTCCATCAATAGCACCTACCACCATCTGTATTCTCCCTTGATCTTCCCTCTCAAATTTCAGCTCCTGCGTTCAATAGGATTGAAAATGGCTTCGGAGCTCACTCAGCTGATCAGTGATCTGAAGAGTGAAGAAGATCTCCTCGAATGCTGGAGACGCCTGGAAGAGCACATCCATTCAATAGGATTGAAAATGGCTTTGGAGCTCACTCAGCTGATCAGTGATGTGAGGATTGAAGAAGATCTCCGCGAATGCTGGAGACGCCTGGAAGAGCACCTCCATTCAATAGGAATGAAAATGGCTTTGGAGCTCACTCAGCTGATCAGTGATGTGAGGAGTGAAGAAGATATCCTCGAATGCTGGAGACGCCTGGAAGAGCACCTCCATTCAATAGGATTGAAAATGGCTTCGGAGCTCACTCAGCTGATCAGTGATCTGATCAGTGAGCAATGATTTGCAGCGTTTTTTACCTACAAACATTGTTTTACCTACCAACTTTTTTTTACCTATCAACTATTGGTAGGTACTACCTACCACACTATAATGGCTTCACACCTTCACAATCAAGTTTATTAGAGAGAACTAAACGCTTCACACTCGATTCGAAAAATAGAAAGCTTGATATGGAAATTTGATTACTGGTTACGCAGAAGGCAAAACTGTATACAAATCGAAGAAATGAACAGCGATCGCATTTTAGTCCGATAAAATTTGAATGGAGATTAGACCTCTTTTGCGATTCACACTCATGATTCTGTTTTATCGAAGGAAAACCTTCAAGTACTCGTAGGGACCGAACGGTTTGTCCTACAGAGCTCCGGGTGGTCTCAAAAATTTTTTAAAATTCTGTACTATTTAAAATTTTAAAATTTTAAAAAACCAAAATCGTCACGAAAACCAAGCAAATCTTGCTCACGCGACCAATAAATAAAATAGACTCACTGTGTTCCCTACCCTTGCTTCCTCGCGTCGACGCTTGCTGGCGCCTACAGGTCTTCCACAGTCTCTCTAGTCCATCGTCAAAGGCCATAGCTCTGAAGCCAATTTAAACCTATCGCCATCTACCTACTGTCAATCTGGTTGATGAGATCACCAGCATTCTTATCCTGCATTTTTTCTTTGGATTCCGCATCAGGCGACTGGCTCCTTCATCCTTCTGTACAATAGTCGATCGATGTAAGTACTACGACCGATTAACCCCCCGCAGCCCATCAAAATGTTGGATCACATGGCGCTCACCACACTCCTGCTTTCAGCTCTCTTCGTCAAGAAAGCAGCAACGTGTCTGCCGAGTCCTACCTACTGCATATTCTCCGTGGGAAGGACTCCTCCACCGGAAGGCCTAGGAGTCGTCTCGACAAGTAGCTGCCCTGATCCATAAGAATCGGTCGGTCACTTTATTTCACTTTTTTTTCTTTTATCAGTCTTTCGAAAGAACTTTTTTCGGAACGTAAAAAATGCAAGCCATAGTTTTTTGGTTGTCCGTAGGGTAAGGATTTTATTTTTGTCTTCCAATTCCTAAGTAGGATAGGAGGATTTATCTTTTGTCTAAGATTTTTGGACCCATTGGTTGGTCTTTTTATTTAATTATTTTTATTTTTCAAAATAAACTTATTCAGACTAGAGTAAATTGGTTAGTTTTATTATTTATTAACTCAGTCAAACTATGATAAAAATTAGGAAAATTTGTTCATCGATTTCTTTGGAAATTTTTGTCATAACTCTATTTTGAGACATCCAATAGCTCACAAAAAACTCTGCTGTCCATTAAATTCAAAAATGCAATTTAGTTTTGGTTACTCCGGTGACACCTTGGGACACCTGTGAAGTTCCTGAGATCTTTTCGGTGAGACTAGTGATACCATGGTCCAATTAAGGTTAATGCTCGGGTCTGCATAAATACTATGATTTGTGGTCCCACACTCTTTTCGTTGTGGTCACGCTGACCCATTTGAAATGCAGAGCGACCGTCCTGAAATCAAGGTGGCAAGGTACTGCCTCTGGCACCACAACGTCAATTCATTGCACTGTAGTAACACCATTTCCTTTGGATTATTGTTTTGGAACCGCAATCAATAATAGTCGATGTGTGGCTGTAGAATGGATAATCAACAAATTCTTTATTTCAATTCCAAAATTACGAATGGCAACGATTTGGTGTCTGCAATTAGAAGCCATACAAACAGATGGGTTACGATTGAACGTTCAAAGAAAATCTAACTTGTTTACTAAATTATGAAATACTTGTAAATTAAGATGCAAACCATTCATTCAAAACATTATTCATAATGTTTTCCTCATGAGGATCTTAACACTGAAACTCGTAAGCCACTTTATTCGTTCTAGTCGCTTTTGAGGGATCTATGGAGAAAGATAAACCTTTTTTGGTTTATTATTTTCAATAATGAACCTTTGGAATCGACCAAGAAAACAAATTTTAACCCCCCCCCCCAAAATTTGTTGGTTTACGTTTCAAGGTACGTAGAATCCGAAAATCGAATAGGAATTTTCCATCCGTCCGCCGTACGTGGCACTTTTCTTAGCAACACTGGACCGATTTGGTTCAAATTTGGTATATGGGCTCCATTTGGGGTCTAGTTGTGCCGCGAAGCTTTTGGTTGATGTCAGTCACTTCTAAGGGGTGAAAATTAAGGGTTGAAATTTTCAAGAGTGCCCTAGCTCGAAAACTCTCGAAATAAAGTTATTGTTTTTTCACCAATTTAAAATAGTATAGAATTTAAAAAACGTCTGCCAAGTTGGGTGGGCAGTATAGCTTCCTCACTCATTGTAACATGGACGTATAGAATCAGTTGGCGAAAAAATTATGATTCTTTATTTAGCGGTCCACCGTTTAGGACCTAACCCACACAATCCCTGAAAATTTCATCGAAATTGGTTGAATAGTTGCGGAGTTTTGGTGGTAACAATAAATTTAAAGTTCGCGCATGCGCAGCGGCTATTGCTTGACCAATTTGATTGAAACTTATAGGGCCTCTCTTAGAAGTTAGTCCCTAACTAACCTCCAAATTTGAGCAAAAGCGGTTCATTAGAAACCGAGAAACCGAGGTTCCAGGAAATTCACGTTTGCGCATGCGCACTCGTTCCTATTAGTCCGAAGGTGCTGAAATTAATAGGGGACCGTCTAGGACCTAACCCGCACAATCCCTGAAAATTTCATCAAAATCGGACCACAGGTTAGTATAGTTTTGCCCGGGACAAGGATTGACCACAGACAGACCGACAGACAGACAGACAGACAGACACGGAACCATAATTGTTCGGGAAGCTCTAAAACGCAAAAAGCAAGTGGAAATTTTGATTTTGGAGGACATTTTTTTTCACTTCTTTCACGAATACAAAGCTTCCCTACCTTCGGTAGTGAGGAAGCAAAAATTTTTGGAGACCACCCGGAGCTCTGCAGGACAACCCGTTTGCTCCCTACGAGTACTTGAAGGGTTTCCTTAAATAAAACAGAATCACGAGTGTGAATCACCTAAGAGGTCTAATCTCCGTTCAAATTTTATCTGACTAAAATGTGATCGCCGTTCGTTTCTTTGAGTTGTATACGTACGGAGCACGGCGTATGGCGTAGGTACGTCGGAGGGCGGACGGTCGGCCAAATTTTTGTTCGATTTTTGGATTGTGCGAACCTTGAAACGTACTTAAACCAACAAATTTTGAGTGAGTTTAAAAAAATTCCTTTCTTGGTCGATTCCAAAGGTTCATTATTGAAAATAATAAACTAAAACGCTGCAAAATTACTAAAAGGATTATTTTACTGTGTCACCCTTATATATAAAATGCGGCTTTTCCATTAATTCCACCTACTGACAATAACATCTTCACCCAAGAGTTGTGGGTGCCTTAATAACGAAATTTGGTTCTTGGTTACTAAGGACGCACAACTGAGTACAACACAAAACTCATTTAAATGAAACGATCAATGATCGCATTTAATCAACTGAAATTTGAATGGATATTAGGCCTGTTTCTTTTAGTGAACATTCTTTAGCGATTCAAACTCGTGTTTCTGATTTCCAAGTCTAACTCTTGAGTTCTCATAGGGAGCAAACGGTTTGTCCTACATAGCTCTGGGTGGTTTCAATAGGAATAAAACCACTCGCGATGAGATTGTGGAAAACCATTTTAATAAAAACGGAGTTGAGTAGAAAGTTGTCTATTTCCACGAAAATAATGAGTTACAAGTTAAATCGATTTCGACGGTTAGGTCATCATCAGCATTGTCAGGTCAGTATTGTTAGGTCATCAGTTATTGTTTGTTACTGATGATGACCTAACCGTCGAAATCGATTTAACTTGTAACTCATTATTTTCGTGGAAATAGACAACATTCTACTCAACTCCGTTTTTATATATTAAAATGGTTTCAATAGATTCTAAACGCTCATTTTCATTTAAAATTGACGAAAAAAAGCCTTTTTATCGAGAGTTTTTGAGGTAGGGCATTTTGAAAATTCCAACCCACTTTTTCACCCCTTATAACTACCAAAGTAGGCATATTTTCCTCAATTAGTGCTTTTTTCCCTAGTTTCTGTATGAGAAGTTCTGATATTCGACGAACGAAAAGTACTATTGATATTGACTCGTTCGGCCGTCGGTACTTGAGAATGAGTTGGGAGGGGATTACGTACTCCAGAACTGCTTCAAATGAGGACTTACTCGCTTCTAAACTTGTGCCTTGAAGTTGATATTACATTAGGCCTAGTCTTCCCTAACTTGAGATCTTCATCTGGCTTTAATGAGAAAACTCATGAACAGACTTACACAAACATAACAAACAAGCGTGATTAGAATTCAAGCCCTCGCGTCTTCCCGGTAATATGCATGCGTGAGGTGTTTTCTTCCCCGCTTCCGTTGTATAAACTATAGTGATTAATGTGTAAACCCACGTCGCCATTCTGCGCCGTTCCATATCGGCTCCATTAATGGGGTAAAAGATGAGAGGCACTATACCTTACGACAAACTTTCCTTATTCAAAAGCTGAGGAGACTTCGAAGACTAGACGCTAAATACCTGCCCTGGTAGTTGCTTTATTATGATCACACTTCACCAAACGTTGGCCAAGCTGGGTGGTCACTACAAGTTCCTCACGAAGAATAACAAAGACATCTTTTATTGCGGAACCAATAAGACACTGGATTTTTACGAGCATTTTGATGGTTTTCCGAGTCAACTGACAACAACACGATTGCGGAGTAATTCGCGACTATAAATATTATAGTAAGTAATAGTAATTATTTTCAATGATGAACCATTGGAATTGAGGAAGAAACCCCCCTGGACCCCCCAGATGCTATCTACTTAACCCATCAGCGCCCAGCGCAGCCATATGGCCACGTTGGGAGAAGCTGCCAACTTTTGTGATTTTTTAATAAACCTTCGACTCTTTTGTCCGATCAATAATGTTTGAAAACTCTTCCAGTGCCGTGAAAAGTGGATGTTCTTGTCAACGTGGAGTTATTGCGAATTTCGTCGCAGAAATTATTTATATTGTAATTTTTCGATTTGTTATTTATGTTAAGATGAGTAAAGTAAAGTAAAGTAAAGTAAGCAACCATTTCAGGTCGAATTTTCGTCCGACTGCCATTCTTGGCGTCGCTGACGTCATCAGCTGTCTCCCTAAGGGGAGATCAGAATTTGTTCTGATGATTTCGCTCATGGCTTCCCAAACATCACCGCCCTGGGTTGGAACGAGAGATTGCCGATCGTCTAATAGACAGAAAACTTTCTGCTAGCGACCAGATTCGAACTCGCATCCCCGCAAGACGGTTCTTATCTTATCACCGCAGTCGGGTACACTGTCCACTAGACCACCGACGCCCTCTATGTTAAGATGATCTCTAGATGTTTAAGTACGAAAGGTGGAAATTTTTGTTTAGTTCGTTATGACCCAGCGTTCTTAGGAAGTGAATTTATTCGTATGATGCTATATGGTTTCGCTGGGCGCTTGTAGGCCTATTTGCAATTATTTTTACTTTAAGTTTTATTACTCTTTCATTTCATGCGCCCTTTCAATGTGGCTTACTCTACAGGTCAGATAGGCCTCATAGGATAGATTATGCTGTACGGCTAACAACCTTTCATTACATGTCAGGTTTTTCCCTTCCAGATGCCCTAGAAACACTGTTAAATGACCCGCCTGAAGGTAATATGACCATTGACTTGTAGAACCTGACGTTCTTACCGACGAAGAGTCTAGAAATGAGACTGACGATGTTGCGGACATCCGTTGTTCGCCAAGGAAACAATTACTAGCTCCCGCGGAAATTATTTCCGACGAGCTGAGAGGTATTATAATTGGAAATATTAGGGTTCGTGGCATTGAAGCTGATTATCAACTCGTAGAACCTCTGATTCAGCCATCAACATAAAAAATCGAATCAGAAAAAGCAGGGTCATGAAAAAACCCAACTACAGTTCAGACAATCAGTTGAAACACACCTCACAAAATAAGCTCTGTTCTTAAAAAAAAAACCCTGGACCTTCAGAAAGGTTTATAACTTCACCGCGAATACTTGACGACGTAAGATTCGACGGTTCTGAACAAACTGTCATTTATACTAAAGACAAAAATAGCAACTGATGTGCACGATACAACTGCCAGTCTCAAGTGGACCAAGTGCCAAAAATGCATAGTTGGATTGTGCATCGATTGTTTTATGCTATTTCACTTGAAATTGTAATAATTTAAAAAGTTGCTATTTCCATAATATGTTATTTATGACTTCAATTGTGATTAAAATCAATTTGTTCGGTTAACAATTTAATTATAATATAATTAATATTATAATTAAATATTATTTACGTGCAACCCGAGTCGGAGTACCAAGGTACCTATCTTGTACCTGTGTCTCAAATGCCCAGCGCAGCCATATGGCGTCGGTCAATTTTGCTAAATTGGCTGTTTGGAATTTTTAAAACATTTTTCCTGTACTGCTCAGACCAAATTAAAAAACCTCCCATATTTTCATGAAAAAATTCGAACAAAAAAGATACGGGCGCAGATGGGTTAAAGCCTACGGCGTTAATTATAAAAAGATGGAACGTGTTTTAGGCAAATTTAGTGCAGAACCTTTAGTCGTAGGTAGGTATATATCAAAAATTATATTATCCTTAGCAACATATCTAAAATGCATTAGGAAAAACTCGGTGCGTCGCGCCTCGAAGTGTCTAAAAGGCGCTGACCGGCGGAGTGTTGCAAACTCGCGTGACCGTCGCGCGTCCCCTTTCCGCGTAACGTTTTTCAGGGTAGTTACCCCACGGCAATAACTTGCTCCATGTTAAAATTTTCAACTCCCCTCAAAATTCGATGGTTTATTTGTCAAAGTATGTAGAATCCGAAAATCGAATTTAAAAAAAAAATCCGTCCGCCATACGAGGGGCTTCCCTTAACAGCCATGGACCGATTTGGTTCAAATTCGGTATATATGGGCTCCATTTGGGGTCTAGTTGTGCCGGAAAGCTTTTGGTTGATGTAAGTCACTTCTAAGGGGTGAAAATTAAGGGTTGAATATTTCAAGAGTGTCCTAGCTCGAAAACACTCGAAATAAAGGTATCGTTTTTTCACAAATTTTAAATAGTATTGAAGTTTTAGAAGGAGCAACCGTTCGCTCCCCATCAAAACTTAAGGGTCGGACTTACGATAAGTCAGAAACAAGAGTGTGAATCGCAGAAGAGGTCTTATCTCCACCCAAATTTCATCTGACCCAAATGCGATTGTTGGTCGTTTCTTTAAGTTGTATTCAGTTTTGCGTGTTTAGCAACCAGTAATCAAATTTCCGTATGAAGGAACCCCAACTTCCAAATTTCTTTGAATCGAGTGTGAAGCGTTTATTTTTTCCAAATGTACTCCCAAATATTCACTTGGTTGTGAAGTTGAAAAGGCAGTATAAGTAGTAGGTAGGTAGTACTAGTAGTTACCTATGGTTGATGGGTATAACACAAAAATAATAATAATAATAAATAAATAAATAGTGACAATGGCTACAATGGCAAAGCTTTGTCACTATCTCTGCAAACGAGTGATACAGAAAAAAATAAACTTTTGTGAAATAATTTTCAGAGTTTTTTCATGATTTTCACATGTTTCTATTTTGGCCTCTACTGAACAGATCTTGATGAAAACATTGTGTGGTCGTAAGGGTCACTTGGGTTGGAGGATGCCTTTGTAGGTGGAAATTGAAATAAACAGACCATCTTCGTACTCAAACCCTCTAAACGCAACTTATTATCCTGAATATACTAAATTGTTAAACCAAAATAATAATAGTCAATTTATATTTTTTTCTATTTATTTTATAATTATAATTTAATTTTGGTACAAATAGAAAATGATATTTTTATTGTCCCCAAACCTAATGTGCAAATCTAACATATATTATATTATGCTGGTGATTACAGTGAGAATAGGTTTGCTGAATGCGGATAAGCGAGGGGAAGTAAGAACAGAAGGGAGTAGGGGATACTATTGTAATGTAAACGAATTGGCACTTCAAGACTGTTATGGAATATTTGGTGAATTTTATTTTTGTACAACTTGTTGATATCACAACACAACACAACGCAAGCTTAAAGTCAAGTGAAGAATCTTTTCCTGTACAACACCTGTTGAATAAAATTACCAACGGGTGTTGAACATTCATCGAGTGAATCAACCTATTTCACTCCCCCTCACGAGATGGTTTGCTGGGTTCCTTTCCAATCCCAGTTGACGTCGAAATTCCATCAATTTGCAAGCTGGTACTGCCTTGGTAAGGATGTCCGCAGGCATTAATTCCGTTGGGCAGTACTGGATGCTTACGTCTTGATTATTCAGTGCTTCACGTATGAAGTGTTCCTTCAATGCTATATGCTTTGATTTCGCATTGATAATCGGGTTCGCTGCCCAGCTTTGTGCGGCCTGATTGTCGTTCAGCAGGTCAATGCAGTCGTGGCGAATCCCGATGTCGTTGGCAAGGTTCTTCAAGTGGATTGCTTCTTTAGCGGCTTCTGTTAGCGCCATATACTCGCTTTCCGCTGTGGATTGAGCAACGGTTCTTTGTTTCTTTGCTTCCCAGCTAATTGCAGATCCAGCGTAGGTGAAGAAGTATCCGGTGTATGAGCGACCGTCGATGTTACAGCATCCCCAATTGGCATCGGTGTATCCCCTGATGGGTTGTCCGGTTTTTCTGAATACAAGGCTCAAGTCTTTGGTCCCTTTCAGGTATCTCACGACATGTTTTGCAGCCGACCAATGTTGTTTTCCATGGCATGAGTTGAACTGTGACAAGTAGCTAACTGCATACGCAATATCTGGACGGGTTGCTGTTGCCAAATACATGAGTGACCCAATCAGATTTTGATATGGCACATTTGTCTCGTCCGGTTTTGCCTTTTCAAGTTTTAACCCTGGTTCCATGGGTGTTGATAAAGGTTTGCATTCCTCCATTTTGAATTTGTTAAGTATTTTTTCAATATACTTTTGTTGAGTCATTTGAACTGAGTTTTGAGTTTTCTTGAATTCTATGCCGAGACAATAATTTAAAGATCCAAGATCTCGCATAGCGAAACAGTTCATTAAATTTTGTTTAATTTCGCCCAATTTAGATTTGTTAGAAGAAGCCAAAATCAGATCATCTACGTATACTGCGAGAAGTGTTCTGTCTCCCCCTTTCTCGAGTACGTATAAACAAGGGTCTGCAAATGATGGTTCGAATCCCAGGGCTTGAAGTTGGGAATCAAGTCTTTTGAACCATTGTCTACCTGCCTGCTTCAGTCCGTACAAAGATCTTTGCAGTAGGCATACTTTTTCTTGTGGTCCCTTGAGATCTTCTAACATAGTTTTTGTCTTATCAAATAGTTCTTGATCGTCACTTTCTTCTATTAGGATTTCTTGCAGATATTTTTCCAGATTTTTAGGTTTTTTCATATATATTTCTGCATCTACATCTCCATTCAGGTATGCGGTTGTGACATCGAGTTGGCATATTTCTAAGTTTTCCTCAGCCGCTATCCCCATTAGAAATCTTATTGTTTTGAGCTTCACCACTGGAGAATAAGTTTCGTAGAAATCAATACCAGGACGCTGAGTGAATCCTTGTGCGACCAATCTTGCTTTCTTTCGATCCAAAGTTCCGTCCGCATTTAATTTTTCTTTTAATATCATTCGGTATCCGATTGGATTTTTCTGTTTAGTCCTTCTGGTTATTTTCCACGTTTCATTTTTAATATGTGCCTTGATTTCATTTTTTATTGCTTCTTTCCATTCATCTTCATTTTCATCGAATTCTTCAAGAGTTTCTTCGGTATAGTATGATATATTACCCTCTTTTTCAAAATTGAGTGGTAATAGTATTTTTCCTGATCTTGTTTTAATTCCTTCATGCTGAGGTTCGGCTTGTTTTGGAGCATCTATTTCTATCATTTTTGTTGAATCATTTTGGTTTTGTCTTGTTTCGTTTTCGTCATTCTCTTGCAATTCTACTTGATTTTCTTCAGCTCGGACTTGTTCTGTTTCATTTTCTTGTGATTCTATTTGATTTTCTTCACTGTTTGGAGTTGCCGCTGGTGCGTTGACCTGTCGTCTGCTTTGGTTCCTGTTAACTGCTGGTAACTGGAAATTGTAGAACGTTGGCTTCGCAGGTTCCTCCAGTGACAGTTTCAGTTCTTTGTCCGATTTGAAGAGTTCTGAGTATTTGTCCAGTACTTTGACATCCCTGGAAATCACAATTTTGTTTAAATGAGGTGCCCAGATCCTGTAAGCTTTTGAGATTTCTGAGTATCCCATGAATATCCCTTCGTTTGCACGAGGGTCAAATTTTCCTCTATTCTTGCGTTTGTCCAAGAAGAATGATTTTGCTCCAAATAAATGTAAGTGTCTGGCCGATGGAATTCGTCCAACCCACTTTTGAAATGGTGTTGAACCATCAAGTGAACTTGATGGACATCGATACAGGATATAATTTGCCGTGTTTATTGCTTCTGCCCAGAATTTTTGTGGCAATTTTGCTTCAATTAATAAACACCTAGCTTTGTCCATAAGGGATCGATTTTTTCGTTCGGCAAGCCCATTTTGTTGAGGAGTATGAGGTGCTGACAATCGTCTTTGGATACCCCATTCGTTCAGTTGTTTATCAAATTTTGCGTTACAATATTCTCCCCTGCCATTATCAGTTTGTAGGAATTTTATGCGTTTCCCTGTTGAGTTTTCTACTTCATTTTTGTATGTTTTGAAAGCTTCTATTACATCGTTTTTCTGTTTTAGGAAGTATGTCTTTGTATATCTAGAGTATTGATCAGTAAAACTAACATAGTATTTTGCTCCTCCTGGTGATGGTGTCTGGTACGGTCCCCATACATCTGAATGGATGATTTCGAGGAGTCCAACATTCTTTGGAGAGTCTGTCGTTTTGAATGGTAGTCTAGTCATCTTACCTTTGATGCAGATCTCACAGTCACCAAGATTTTCTGATGGATTGAAGTCTAGTCCAGCAATAGTTTCTTTTCTTTTGGCGTTTTTCAGATCACTTTCGTTGAGATGTCCCAGTTTTCTGTGCCATAGTTTCATGCTGGAAGATAGGTAACATGATTCATGGTTTTTCTTGGGTTTCACGTAATAAAGTCCATTTGATCGATTAGCTTCTAGGATTACATCACCGCACTTGTTCCTAACTTGTGCTGAATGTTTCTTAAAGATAATTTCATATCCTCTATCTGCGATTTTCCCAACCGACATGAGATTTGTCGTTAGATCGGGTACGTACAGAGTATCTTCTAGATTTATAGTGCTATTTCCGAGGGTAATTTTTACTTTTCCTCCGCCCTCAATGGACGTTTCGTGACTTTTTGAAGCTAATTGTAATTTATGTTTGGGTGTTTCATCGAGATTAATGAATTTAGATTTCGAAGAACATAGATGTGACGTGCAACCACTATCTAAACACCATGATTGTTGAGAATTATCCTTGTTTGCATTCGAGGATAGACAGATTTGACTAGCTAGAAAAATTGATTCGTTCTTATTATTTTTCTTGTTTTTATGCCAGCAATCTTGAGACGTGTTTCCAAATTTGTTGCAAATTTTACATGTGATTTTAGTTTTAGTTGGTTCATTCTTAGCATCATTTGACGAACTGCGTTTGTTGAAGTTATGGTTTTTCATTTGAAATTTTCTGTTTTTCCCCAAAAATGATTCTTCAGCCGAGGTTGACATGTTATGATCGCGCGCTTCACTTTCCTCAATGATTTTTATTTTCAATTGTTCTGGAGAAGGTAGTTCGTCGCGAGATTCAATAGCAACACGGAAGTTTTCGAATGTAGATGGTAGAGAGTATAGCATTATGATACTTAATAAATCTTGATTTACATTTATGTCCATTTCTGCTAACTTGTCTACATTGTCTGTGAATTTATTTAGGTGGTCTCTGATATTATCACCTTCTTTCATGCGATGCAAAACGAGTGATTTCAAGAGAGTTGCTTTCCTAGCTGGACCTGTACTTTGGTATATGTTCTTTAATGTGTCCCAAATGTCTTTTGAAAATTCACAATTTTTGATTTGTTTCAATTCGGATGGGGAAATTATAAGTAAAAGCTCTGATTTAGCATTGATGTCCATATCTAGCCATTCTTCTACTTGTTCAGCATTTGTGTTGTCACTAACTGGTTTTGGACATTTACCATTAACATATTTCCAAAATCCATTTCTGGTAAGAAGTGCTTGAGCTTGGATTTTCCAAGTATCGTAATTGTCCCGTCGAAGAAGTTCTATTTTATGATTTGTACCAGTCATTTTTGCGTATAATTATAAATCAAACATTGACTTACTTCGGTTTTTCCTTTGGGAGATTCGGGAAGTTGAATTGTTTTATTTTACTCACGGAATTGAAGTCGTCCACGCACAGAACACGTCGATAAGTCTCATAATCTATTGTAATGTAAACGAATTGGCACTTCAAGACTGTTATGGAATATTTGGTGAATTTTATTTTTGTACAACTTGTTGATATCACAACACAACACAACGCAAGCTTAAAGTCAAGTGAAGAATCTTTTCCTGTACAACACCTGTTGAATAAAATTACCAACGGGTGTTGAACATTCATCGAGTGAATCAACCTATTTCAGATACCTCAAGCTCTCTCCTCTTGGAGTGTATGTTGACCGAGCATGCTTGTCCACCGACACTCCCAATTCAAATCTTGGACTTGTTCTTTCCGTACCAACTAAAACGAGTTCCTTACTACTCACCATCTCACTCGACTATTCACATTCATTTGCGTACATCAACCTTCCTTACCTCCATAAGTAAGTATATTGGTTATAACTGTTAACGGTTACGTGCCGGGTTAGATAATTACCTATCTTAATCAAGCTTTCGTGTTGTGAGTCGGTCGAAGTTGATTCCTCAACTTCTCCCGTCTCTCACAACCTTCCACTTTGATTTTTCTGAGGTAAAGTCCAATAAAAACGAGCCAAGTACTCCAGAACACTAGTTTTACTTATCTTGAACAGTTGTACTCAAAACGTAAAAGTCAGCATGCAGTTGATAGCTAATAGGTACAAGTTGGGGACCACTTCAAATACAATGGATACTCGTTTCCGGTTGTACCCTTTCCTTTCCAGTCCCTACAGCTTGTGGGACGTTGAACTTCCAATAATAAAATTGAATAAAGAGTTCGAAATGATTTTACGCAAGGTTTGACAGCAATTTTATAGATAGAGGAATGATGGTAAAATTTGTTAAAGAATCAAAGGATGATGCAATTTAGTAGTGATATCACAAGATGAGTTGGTGATTTCCTCTCACGTTTTCCAGGGTTTCGAGATTTTGACATTTAATTTAGTTCGAATATCAAAATTCTGATATTCGATTAGAATATGATATGAAGAACAGTAGCACATAAAAGCTTCAGTCGAGCACTATAGTCTTTGAAATTATCTGCCCATTGTTAGGTATCTCGTTTCAACATTATTATCGGAGGACTGTTTACGTAGCAATAGAGAACATTAGTAACATTTTCTACCCGTTTTCTTCATACATTTACTGTCACTATTTCGTTGCATAATTAGCAATGTACCCAGATTTTACGAAAATAAATTCAATTCATCTTGTGAACTCTACATTTTAATTGAATACTAAATGTGTAGATTACAACATGTTACCGTGGAATGATTTTGACGAAATTTGTGCTGCTAAGCTTTTGGTTGATGTCAGTCACTTCGAAGGGGTGAAAAAAAAAAGCTCAACAGCGCTAGAGCTCGAAAACTTTTAAAATAAAGGTATTGTTTTTTCACCTATTTGAAATAGTATTGAATTTTTAGAATTTTTAGAGACCATCCGGAACTCTGTCAGACAAACCGTTCGCTCCCTATGTGAACTTAAGGGTCGGACTTATGATAAATCAGAAACACTAGTGTGAATCGCGAAAGAGGCCTAATCTTCGTTCAACTTTTAGCTGACCAAAATGTGATCGCTATTCGTTTCTTCGAGTTTTGCGTCCTTAGCAATCAGTAAACTAATAATTTAGGGCAACTCCCTGTTTCTTCATCAACGGTTGGTAGACGGTGGCAATGGCAACACCGTGTTCTTTGCAGACGAGTGAATAAAGAAAGATAATAAACATCATACTGCTATTAGCCTGAAGTGGATAACTAGATTTGGCTATTAGCAAATGCTTGCAAACCCTGACTAGAATTTAGAAATGACTCCCAAAAAGCCAGCCGTCTTTAGAAAGAACTAGCTGGCATTTAGGACCGATTTTTTTTTTTTTTAGATTTTTCATTCTTAGACCATTAAAAACAAGTAATATACCTAACTGACAGTGTGTTGCAGCGCAATTGGATTAAAACAACTTTACAAATGAATTCCATACAAGGGAGGAGATTCATTATGATAATATTAAAAATTGATCAAGGTGTTAAAAGATTAGGCAAAATGTTCATTAAAGTTACTAAATAAATATCTCGGTCGCTGTAGCCGGGTAGGTGCAGTTGGTACTATGAATCCATTATTTTCAAGCGGGTTGTTGTGGTCGCTGTTTTGACGGACGAATTTGGTGGTGATTTCTTGTAACATCACAGTTGGGGTGGAAAGGTGAAGGTCATTCATTACACATAGTTGCATTTCGAACAAAAGGAGGAGTATGCACAATATGCCTCTGGAGTGTCCAGTTTTGTGTCTCGAAAAAACAGGAAGGTTCCCATATGTATAGTAGGATGGATGCCATTAGGTGCCACTAGGTTTTAGTCTTACTAGATCTATTAAACCTAGTGTTAGGTTTCTGACTCCCTTTTTTCCTGCACAATATTTACCAGCCAGCTGTGAAAGACATTTCTCGGAACTCAACTCAACTCCCCACCAGAAAACGGAATATGCAGCGGCTGCACGCGACCGTCATCTTGCAACGCTCCCCGGAAGTTCTGCTGGTCAGGCACCCATGAATCATGTATTAGCACGCTCACCCTCCAAAAAAACTGCCACTCTTTTTTCCTGAGCTGCCATTTGCCTTATTATTCTTGTATTACCTACACGCAGCTCACGCAGAACTGTTCTGAGTGAATCACGTAATAGGATATCCCATCAACGTGTAGTTTTACGGTCATATAGACTCATTTCATTCGACCATCACATTTCTATCGAAGAATCAATGTTTCAATATGAAACTCTCGTAAACTCGTGGTAGGAGAGTAGTGGTACTTTTAGTGGGCAATAGGCATCACGTTGAATATTGATGATTTAGTTACAATTTGTACAAATCCCTCTAGTCCAATCCACACTCCATTACTAACAAGTAGTTTAGTTTATTATACCCTGAGCCGTAATTCGTTTAAATTCAGTTTTCTCGAGAAAAATGAAACGCTGCAGGTTTATTAAATTTCTGTAGAGATCACTCGCCAGCAAAGAACACAGTTTTGCCATTGTCACCAACCATAGGTACTACCTACTTCACAATCAAGTTTATTTTGAAGAAATAAACGTTTCCCACTCAATATCGACGAAATGGGGCGTTGAGGTTGCCTTAATTATTAGAGAATGTGATTATTGGTTACTAAGGATGCAAAACTGAGTACAACTCGAAGAAACGAACAATGATCGGATTTTGATCATCTAAAATATGAACGGAGGTTGCGACTCACACTCGTGTTTCTGATTTATCGTAAGTCGTCTGGTTGGCCTCATTCGATTCTAAAAATTCAATACTATTTTAAATTGATGAAAAAACAATACCATTATAATGATGAAAGTATTTGAGCTAGATTATATATTTTTGAGAAATTTCAGCCCATCTTTTTCAACTCTTAGAAGTAAATGACACCAAGTAAAAGTTTCGGGCACAACTAGACCCCCTAACTAGGAAAAGGAGGTGAGTAACTAAGGGAAATGCCGCGTACGGCGGACGGACATATGATTTTTCATTTGATTTTCGGATTGTATGTACCTTGAAACGTAAACTAACAAATTTTGAGGGGGGGGGGGGAATGAAGTTTTTTTCTTGGTCGATTCTAAAGGTTCATTATAGAAAATGATTAACCTAAATGTGTAAATCGATTTTGCACGAGAATTGGGCTATTTTACTCGTATACAGGGCGTCAACCTTTCGGGCGTACTACTCCAGTCAGGCTGGGTCCGGTCAGGCGGCAGTGTTGCATACCATTCTGGTCTGCTCCTGATCAGGTCCAGTCAGGCTGGGTCCGGTCAGGCGGCAGTGTCGCATACCCCTCTGGTCTGCTCCTGATCATTTCCAGTCAGCTAGGTCCGGTCAGGCGGCAGTGTCGCATACCACTCTGGTCTGCTCCTGATTAGGTCCAGTCAGGCTGGGTCCGGTCAGGCGGCAGTGTCGCATACCACTCTGGTCTGCTCCTGATCAGGTCCAGTCAGGCTGGGTCCGGTCAGGCGGCAGTGTCGCATACCCCTCTGGTCTGCTCCTGATCATTTCCAGTCAGCTAGGTCCGGTCAGGCGGCAGTGTCGCATACCACTCTGGTCTGCTCCTGATCAGGTCCAGTCAGACTGGGTCCGGTCAGGCGGCAGTGTCGCATACCATTCTGGTCTGCTCCTGATCAGGTCCAGTCAGGCTGGGTCCGGTCAGGCGGAAGTGTCGCATACCACTCTGGTCTGCTCCTGATCAGGTCCAGTCAGGCTGGGTCCGGTCAGGCGGCAGTGTCGCATACCACTCTGGTCTGCTCCTGATCAGGTCCAGTCAGGCTGGGTCCGGTCAGGCGGCAGTGTCGCATACCCCTCTGGTCTGCTCCTGATCATTTCCAGTCAGCTAGGTCCGGTCAGGCGGCAGTGTCGCAAAGAACACAGTTTTGCCATTGTCACCAACCATAGGTACTACCTACTTCACAATCAAGTTTATTTTGAAGAAATAAACGTTTCACACTCAATATCGACGAAATGGGGCGTTGAGGTTGCCTTAATTATTAGAGAATGTGATTATTGGTTACTAAGGACGCAAAACTGAGTACAACTCGAAGAAACGAACAATGATCGGATTTTGATCATCTAAAATATGAACGGAGGTTGCGACTCACACTCGTGTTTCTGATTTATCGTAAGTCGTCTGGTTGGCCTCATTCGATTCTAAAAATTCAATACTATTTTAAATTGATGAAAAAACAATACCATTATAATAATGAAAGTATTTGAGCTAGATTATATATTTTTGAGAAATTTCAGCCCATCTTTTTCAACTCTTAGAAGTAAATGACACCAAGTAAAAGTTTCGGGCACAACTAGACCCCCTAACTAGGAAAAGGAGGTGAGTAACTAAGGGAAATGCCGCGTACGGCGGACGGACATATGATTTTTCATTTGATTTTCGGATTGTATGTACCTTGAAACGTAAACTAACAAATTTTGAGGGGGGGGGGGGGGAATGAAGTTTTTTTCTTGGTCGATTCTAAAGGTTCATTATAGAAAATGATTAACCTAAATGTGTAAATCGATTTTGCACGAGAATTGGGCTATACCATTGTCCAGTCAGGCTGGGTCCGGTCAGGCGGCAGTGTCGCATACCACTCTGGTCTGCTCCTGATCAGGTCCAGTCAGGCTGGGTCCGGTCAGGCGGCAGTGTCGCATACCACTCTGGTCTGCTCCTGATCAGGTCCAGTCAGGCTGGGTCCGGTCAGGCGGAAGTGTCGCATACCCCTCTGGTCTGCTCCTGATCAGGTCCAGTCAGGCTGGGTCCGGTCAGGCGGCAGTGTCGCATACCACTCTGGTCTGCTCCTGATCAGGTCCAGTCAGGCTGGGTCCGGTCAGGCGGCAGTGTCGCATACCACTCTGGTCTGCTCCTGATTAGGTCCAGTCAGGCTGGGTCCGGTCAGGCGGCAGTGTCGCATACCCCTCTGGTCTGCTCCTGATCAGGTCCAGTCAGGCTGGGTCCGGTCAGGCGGCAGTGTCGCATACCACTCTGGTCTGCTCCTGATTAGGTCCAGTCAGGCTGGGTCCGGTCAGGTGGCAGTGTCGCATACCCCTCTGGTCTACTCCTGATCGGGTCCACTCTGGCTGGGTCTGGTCAGGCCGCATTATTGCTGCAGACTTGATTATGCGCGAAACAGGACTCATACATACATTTTTTACAGCTCAGCATTGTACCGTCTTCTCCATCTTATTTGGTCGCATACAGGTCCAATGATACTGGCCTATGATCAGACTCTCGTACATCGTCTTGTCCTAATTATTTTATGTGCATGTTATCCTATGAAGGAATCTCTACTTCCCACGAGACATGGCCGACTTTTTCCGAGTTACCGAGAAAGCCTGTTGTGATAAAACACACCTCTGTATTTAAATAACGGCGCTTTTCATTGCGGAAATGGTGATGTGGAATACCATTAACTAGAGTACGACACGGTTGAGTAACTTGGTCGTAATGAATACAACATGATGTGAGAAAACTCTATTCCCGTTCGGTATATTGCAGTAGAAAGTCGTTCTAAGCACCCATTACGGGGCACCAGTCGATCCCGTGGGAGCTATGAAACTCGACTTACATCCCTCCTTCGGCTCAAGGAACATCCCCTCCACCGTTGCCATGAAATAATATATTTAATAAAAATGAACCGTGCGAAAGGAAGGTATAGAGGGGGTAGAGGGGTTTCTGTGGGGTATTGAAGAGGTCCTCGGAGTGCAGTTAGGACTTTCGTTCGCCAGGAGCGCTGCGTCAGGTGAACCCCTCCGACGGTTGTAACGGCTCCTCTGAGGGTTGGAAGCTCTTAAATCCTACGGACTCAGTGACCACTCGTTCTTGTTCGACTCTATCGAACTGTTCCCGAACAGCCTTTGTCAACCTATGTTACTGAGTCTATGAACCTTTTGTTTGGAAATTTTGAATTTGCATTTTAAAAAATCCTCTTATTAAAATATACACGTATTTCAAACGTTGCCACCACGGTGTTTCAAAATGAACGGAAATTCATTACAGTTTTTTTTTTGAGAATAAAATAATTATGATGATGCTTTCTCAGACCCTAAGTTAATAAATGCAGGTGTTCCACAGGGTAGCTTCATTGGACCCCTTCTGCATGTCCTTTTCACAAGTGATCTCCCAGAAATTTAGGGAAACACGATGTGCAGATGATAAAAAAACAAAGCAATTCTCAAAGCAAAAACAAAGCAATTTTCTCTGGCAATTGGAGAAAATAACAAAGGATCAGACACGAAGTCAAATGCTCAATCTCCCACATTCAGCAATGGATTGAAAAATGGAGAATCAATATGAACGAGAGTAAGTCAGTACATGTCAATTTACTGACAAAAGAGTCGAATACGTAGGTACCAGCTATTCTCGATGGCAAAGTTGTCCTTACGCCAATGAGGCCAAGTACCTTGGCGTGACGCTGAATTCCAGGCTCCGAAAGAAAGCCCACCGCAAGAAGACCAAGGAAGAACTTATACCAAAACTCCGAAAAATGTACTGACTTGAACAGCGATCCCGCCTGATTGCGATTACAAGAAGACCCTTCTCTCTCGCTCACCGGATCCCCCTTCTCGGATATTTTGCATGAATTACGAGTCAAATTATAATAAAGAAACTATTAAATATAAAGTGAATGTCTACATTCAATGAGGTCCACCAATCTACAACATGGTGTCTGAAGTCTCCACGTCACAGGTACTTATTGTGTGAATAGAAAATGAACACATTTTGTATCGCTTGATAGTTTTTGTAGCAGACGCAACAAGTGGTGGACAATGGTGGAAGCTATGTCTTCTAAACCCCCGAGGTCGTTCAATTTTGAAGCAGACCACCTACCCTTAGAGTGGGAAGTTTACTGCAACAGTTCAACATATACATTCTGGCATCCAAAAAGAACAAGGATACAGATGAAATAAAAATAGTTGAATCAGCTTGGAACTAAGGGAATCGAAATATATAATACACTTGTAGTGGATGCGAAAATTCAGGCTAAGGAAGAAGGAGAAGACCAAGAAAATTTGCCTCCCGTTTTAACCAAATTTGTAGAAGTCGTCAATGCCTTCTCCGATCATTTCGAACCAGGAAAAAACGTCTTGAACGAGCGATTCAAATTCAACACACTGAAGCTTCAAGAAAACCGGTCATTGATTGAGTATGCTACCTACTCTCCTGAAAGCCGCCGCTGCTACGTGTGACTTCGCATGGTACGGGATCGACTCATAGCGCAATGTAAAATTGAGCAAGAAAATGCTTGCATGCGAGTCCGCAACACATTGGGACATTTTCATGTGTGTGAAAGTAAGGTTGTTAGTTCATGTACCCAAGCATCAAAATAAGAGAACAGTTGCTCGTTCTCTACGCAACACGGTGAGTCTATTTTATTTATTGGTCGCGTGAACAAGTTTTCTTGACGATTTTTCAGTTTATGTGCCAAAGCAAAGGCATGAAAATGTCAAAAGGAAACGCTACTGGGACGCCTGCTGGACGAAGGAGATGACCTAACAATGGAAGAAGCCATCAAGATCGTCAAACGTCATGAAAGTCGAAGGTCGGAGGTCTAGGACATCAGGAAAAACCAATGAACAGGACAAGGAAAAGTGCGTGGACGCTTTCAAGAAAGGTAACTATAGAAACAAACATAAGGGATTTAGGTTTGAGGAGGATAAAAAGCGAAGCAAAGAAACACACAGCTGTAAAAAATGTGGTAGGGTTCATGAAATAGGCCGTTGCCCGGCATACGGTAAAACGTCTGCCAAGTGGGTGTGGCACATAGCTTCCTCGTATCCATAACCCGATTAAATAGATGATCCGATGCATAGTAGTTAATCTGAAAACATTAATCTCTAAGTACCTTTCACTACCCTCATAGGGGACCATCTACACGCTAATCTGGACAATCCTAGAAAATTTCATCAAATTCGGATGAAAAATGTAAGTGAGTAGTGACTGGATCAATAAAATGCTTGGCAAAGTTGGGAGTCGAACCTGGGACTCCTGGGTGGAAGTCTAAAGCGCTACGTTTGAGCTCCTAGGGACTAGTGATAGGTTGTATAGAATTTGAGATTCTCACGTCACACGGGAGGGCGACAGATGTAAAGATGTTACACGGATTTTACGTTTGCGCATACGCAGAGGCTAATGTGAATTTTAAGGCCTTAATTTTCATTGGGGACCATCTACAAACATTGAAAAAGCAACAACACATACATACACATTTACACATTAAATGTAAATTTTACATTTTCCCTGAAAATGTAATCAAAATCGGGTAGAAAATGTTGAAGTTATGGCTGTTACAAGGAATTCACGTTCGCGCATGCGCATCGGCTACTATCAGTCCGGGGGTGATGATTTTGATAGGGAACCATCTAAACACTGATCTGTAACATCACTGAGAATTTCATTGAAATCGGATGGAAAATGTAGAAGTAATGGCCGTTGCAAGGAAATTTACGCTTGTGCATGCGCAGTCGCTTCTATCAGTCCGGGGATGATGATTTTCATAGAGAACCGTCTACACACCAACCCGCACGATCTCTGAAAATTTCATAGAAATCGGAGAATAACTTCAGATAGTTATGCCCGTTACGGGGATTTCATGACAGACACGCAGACAGACAGACACGGAACGAAAATTGTTCAGAAAGGTCTAAAACGCAGAACGCGAGTGAAAATTTTGATTTTGGAGAACTTTTTTTTTCATCCTTGAAAAGTGAAAACAAAGCTCCCGCTACCTCGGTAGATTCGGAAGGTAAATGTAAATATTGTGATGGGTATAACCACATTGCTACTGTTTGCTTCAGACCAAAACGAAGGAATAACTACTACCATGGCAGAAAATTAAAATCTACTGAGACAAAATTTGAGTCTGAAAGTGATGATTCTGCATATTTAGATTCGATTGTGAGAGTTGACAAACTGAACAATGATGAAGGGAAAATCAATGAATGGTCAATAATCGCTAAGATAAATGAGGATAAAATCAAGTTTAAGATTGACTCAGGGAGTCAAGTAAATGTATTACCATAGAGAATCCTTAAAGTAATAAATACATATCAATTGGGTGGTGCGGATAGCCGGGATCGTTCGCCGAGGCGTTTCTGGGTCTGAGACACGAACCAATCCTTGTGGGAGATCGTGTGTTCAAATCTCGGGTGCCGCTCTTTCGATTGTTCGCGGCTCGCCGCCCTCCTCGTCCCAACCCAGGGCGGTGAGGCCAATGGGAAGCCATGAGCGAAATCATCAGAACGAATTCTGATCTTCCCTTTGGAAGACAGCTGATGACGTCCGCGACGCCATGGCAGTCGGACGAAAATCCAACCTGAAATGGTTGTTTACTTTTTTTTTTTTTTTTTTTAACTGCAGATCAATCATTAAAATTAAGACGTTGTAACATCAAATTATCCGCTTACAATAATAATATAATTTGAATAATATGACAGTGACAGTGGCAAAACCGAGTTCTTTGCAGACGAGTGATCTATATAGAAAAATAATAAACCTTTGTGTAATAATTTGCAGCGTTTAGGAGTAGGTTATTGTTGAGTCATTAACTCCGTTCAGATTATATTTTGATGGGACGTTTCTTAAAATATTTCAGGTAAACATATCAGGCATCAACCAAGTACTGTTTGCCTTACCTTTTTCTGGTCGAACTAGTTCTCCCGTGTCTGTGATTGCTTTCAGTCAATTTTAAAATCAATCAATTTTAAAACAAAAAAGCTTTAAATAAGTATTTTAAAAAAGAATCTAATTTCAACGGACAGAGGAAACGAGAAGGTGAAATCTGTAGGTCCTTCCAAGAAAAGTGCCGTGAACAGATTCTTAAAATTCGATTTTCAGATTGTTCGTACTTTGAAACGTAAACCATCAAATTTTGAGGGGGGGAGGGGGTAGGGGTACTTTTGTTCATGCTCGATTCCAATGGTTCGTCATTAAAAATAATAAACCAAAAGGAGTGAGTTAATATGAAACTAATGGAGAAACTTGAATGATGAACTTTATTCAAACAAAACGATTTTAATGTTTTGTTTTTTGACATTTTATGTCTTTACTAAGGCACATAAATGAAAAATCGTCGCGCGGGGAGCGTTATGAGGGGAGCGTTACGCGGAAATTTCTGATGATTTTCACGTACAACCAATCGTTCCTAGGGAAAACTAACTTCCTCATTTTCCACCCCACAAAAATCGTTCACCACTCATTGGAAAGCTCTCAATTTATTAAACATAAGACATAAAATGTCTCTTGTGATTGCGTACTTGTACAAAAGCTGTATCCACCGTTTGTGTTTTCTCTTTTATTCTCGTACCTCAATCTTTGTTTATCGTCGTTTACATTCGACGTTCATATTGTTTTCATCCTCATTTTGTCATAATTATCAACATTATCAACATTGCTGTTTATGGGTGAAATTCATTACAAACAAAATAACAAATATCCTTCAAAAAAACATCAAATTTTCATGCTAATAATTGCCTACTGCGACCAATATGAGAAATGTGAATTTACATCGGCAAGATCTCGGCAGGATTTATCATTTAAACTCGATCGGCTGAGTTCGCCATCAAAAATCTGAGATGAGAATAAACCAATGATCTCCTTAAACTTGGAAATCTGAATAATGCAATAAAAAAGTGTAAATGGTAGGTATTGAACTAGATTTGATTTTTTTTTCTCTCACTCATTTCACCATTGCAGTATCAATTTTTAGTAATTCAATAGTGGATTTCCTAAAAGTAAATGGGGATTGATGAATAGCATCCTCGTTTAATTTTGATCCACTGTTTCCATAGACTTCGTCTCGTGATCATGAAAGTCGCTTTATTCATAGTGCTATTAAGCCTATCCGTTTTCTTGTTTGCTGATTTGATCGGCGCAGACTATCTCGATGATTTGGAGGAAGAGGCACAAAGTATGGCAAATAAAATCCGGGAATCAACCAATGCAAAAAGCTCGTGGAAAGACAAAATGTTTGCACGTTTGAAAGAATTCAGAGGTGAGTTGATACACATTCATGGTCGATATAATGTAGAAGGTTCCCTTCCTTTCTTGTGAATCAGTAATTACGGGGGAAGGAACGTTTTAATGGTGAACTCCAAAATGAAAAATTCGTTCTTTCAAACCGGAAAGGGCGTTTATTCAGTTCACCCTCATTTAGCAATTATAAACAATTATTTACTGTTAAGTTGAATTTTTGCTCCTAATTTTTCGAAGTAGCCGAAGCTTTGTTTTCACTTTTTAATGTTGAAAGAAAACAATCGACGAGTCGAGAAAACAAACAATTTCCACTCGCGTTTTACGTTTCAGACCTTTCTGAACAATTTTGGTTCCGTGTCTGACTGTCTGTGTGTCTGTCATGAAATCCTTGTAACCACGTAACTATACGAAGTTATATGGTTTCGATGAAATTTCCAGGAATTGTGCGGGTTGGCGTGTAGACGGTACCCTATGAAAATCATCACCCAAGGACTAATAGAAGCCGCTGCGCATGCGCGAACAATAATTCCTTGTAACAGCCATACCTAATTTCCACATCTTCTATCCGATTTTGATAACATTTTCAGTGATTATGCGGATTAGGTTGTAGATGGTTCCAATGAAAATCAAGGCCATAAAATTTACAGTAGTCTCTGCGCATGCGCAAACGTGAAATCCTTGTAACAGCCACAACTTCTACCTTTTCCATCACATTTCGACGAAATTTCCCAGGATTGTTCAGATTAGCGTGTAGATGGTCCCCTATGAGGGGAGTGAAAGGTACTTAGAGATTGATAATTTAAGATGAACTACTATGCATAGGATCATCTACACAATGGGGTTATGGATACGAGGAAGCTATGTGCCACACTCCCTTGGCAGACTTTTTTCAATAGTCTGGTTCACTTGGTCCATAAATGAACAATTGGAATCTACCATAGAAACATTAATTCACTCGATTCTCAACATTATTTTAATGTTTTTGAAACTTAAATGATCGTAGAACGTATTTTCTGAAACCAAATTGTAAAATACGAGGAAATTTAGATTTTGGATGAATTGTTTCATCTCGCGAAAATGAACAAGATGCTCTTACTTCAATGGTACTTAACTAACAACTTTTAGAGATTTATTTGTATAGGCCGCAATTTTCATCTCACATAAATCGTTCTCCACTCGTTGGAAAGCTCTTAATTTATGTGGAAAATCTACACATTTCAAGCTACCAATCCCTCTCTTCTTACTCACCTGGATGCATCTTTAAACTAATTTGATCGGACTATAAACAGGCAGAAACATGAATTCTTTTGATTGTGTTAACAATTTCCAACAAGACCGAATGACGCTGTATCTAAGATATAATGTTTCTCCCAAGAAGGAAGACATTTCTTCAAATGTGCTATCCCTTGAATATTTTTTCCAGAATTCGTGAGTAAAAAGGTACCTAATAAGCTTAGAGGAATTGGAGTAAAAGATTTGGAAGCCAAAGCCAAAGAAATGATGAATAACCTCAGGAAAAATGCTAAGCCACACTTCAGCTGATATGAATGAGGATTTGCTGGTTCAAACGACTAATATTATCTGATCTTAGGGGACACAATTTATTGTGAAGCATTAAAATGAGTAAAGATTTGAAGACAATGTAATTTTTGTTTTCTTTTGTTGTACCTACTGAATTCTCTGGAGTAGGATGATAAATTAGTTTTCAATCCTTCGTTCATCTTGGTTTTTCAGGAGATAACCAACATTTCATGTGCTGTTGTACTCATAATTTATAAGCAGTCGTTTTGGAACCTATACCTTACATACAACAGAAGCCAGGATGATGCTAGATCCTGTAGATATGTTCTGATGCAGCGGCACCTCAAACAGTCGGTTCTCTTTGATCTTCGCCGATTTGGTCACTGTCTTCTTCTTGTTTTTTTTTCAACCCTTCTCATTCTATTTTGGTATTTTGGCGGCAGGCCTGTCAATGATATTGCCGCTTTTCAGATGTTTCGACGCCTATTTGAACTCTGCTCGGAAATATTCGCAAAATTGTTTTGTCCCTCTTCCCACTTTTGGTTTTCCCCACTATGAAAAGTTATCAAATTGTAGGAATTTTCCTAAACAGAATGAAAGTGGAAAACAATAAATGATATTGAATGAATTTAATAAAAGTCAGAGCGAGTCATGAGGTATCATAATTATTCTACATGAATTTCAATATTTTCATTATGTTTAACTGGCTAGTAAATGAATAAATAATGCACATAATCTCAATAATTCTCATGAAATTATAACAGAAAGTATCACGCGAAAAAAAGTACAATAAAACATTGCAAGGAAACAACTTTGGACAAACCACCGAGTTGCCAAAATAATGCGGTACTGAGGGGACACACGAGGCCGCTGGCGGGTGGGCTGTGAGGGACAGTAGGCTCTCGAGAATACGGGCACGAAAAGGTTAAAAAAAATTTACCATTACCTGTAAGATTTTAGCAGGGGGTGGGGGACATTTTTGGGACACCCTGAGGTGACCTTTTGAGGTGATGTGGCTAGGTGTGGCAAAAATTCCAGCGTCAATGTCTCGAGGTCTTACGACGTGTGGCAGGGTGTGGCGATGATAAGGGACAGTCCTAGTTCACGGGCAGGCTGGGCTCTCAGTTCCTATACTGACTGAGGTTTGAGATGGGACTGTGGCAAATAATATTTGCCAATAAGACCCAGTGACATCGACGTTGGACATATTATGTCCAACGTTTATGTCACTGGGTCTTACGAGGACGTGTAGTGGGGTGTGGGGAAGATAGGGGGGATGTGCTAGTTCACGGGCAGCTGGGCTCACGGTGACTATACCGTTGGGAGTTTGAAAAGGGTCTGAAGAGAGAGGGTCAGTATTCTGGTTTTGTTGGGGAGGTTCCCCCTCCACTCCACGGGAAGATGGGTAGGGTGGTTTATAGGTGGGGGAAGCAGCTAGATTCCCATCTCCGATGGAGGGACGCTCAAGGTGGAGGTAGCATCTTTGGTGGGAGGGGGGAGTGAGGTCATCTCCCAGCTGACCACATGACCGCGAAAATGGATAATGATGGCCGGGAATGACTATGCCAGTTCGGGATCAGGAAGGAAACTGATAAATCAGTTTAGCTCCGTCACTGGGAAGAGACCACCAGTGAGCGGGAGCTCACACCACAGAAGGGTGATCTATACAGAAAATAATAAACCTTTGGGCAATGATTTGCAGCGTCAAAACCTGGAAAATCCTTGGTCAAAACCTGGAAATCTCATCTTTTTTAAACGCTCATAGGTTCTGTAATCCGGCATGTTAATTTTCATCTGATTAATTACCCGTTGAGATAACTGTTTAATCGTAGAAATCGGCGATTAGTCACAGAAATTGGTGACTGATTATAGGAAATGTATGATTAATCACAGGAATCTTTAACACTTTCAATGCGGGAGCCTCTAGCCGTCCAATGCCACCCACTGCACGCTACCTGCCCGACCGAGCGTCAACGTACAAGGGTTGCCCCGAAGGTACGACTGAAACTTGTGTTCAAACCTTCCAATCTGCTTCCGACGCTATCTAGAGTGAAGCCAGGAAGGTATTGAAGGAATTTTCCGCCCAACTGGCGCTTGTAACGGTTATTTCGGTAACTTACTAACCTTGGAATGCGATGAGTCAATGCAACGGGCTCAGTCTACCCGAGTAGACGGCAGTGGGCTGGGGAAGACTCTCCGTCTACCCGGGTAGACGCCCGCACTGAAAGTGTTAATTTATCAATCAAAGAAATCCGTGAGTAAGCATGGAAAAATCATGATAAATCACAAGAACCAGCGTTTATTCGTAGATTAATCACACATTTTCTGTGATCAAGAATTTAATCTTATCCTTACGTTGATTATTATTTTAATCATACCATTATGTGTGAATAAAAATTTAATCATATTTTAGCCATAGAAAAAGATAGGTACATATTATTGTCATTACTAATCTTAACCATACTCATGAGTAGGATTTTGCCCAACCC
>CM019176.2:76717551-76749240 GCA_009739505.2 Apolygus lucorum | reverse complement strand
GGGAATCAATGAATGGTCAATAATCTCTAAGATAAATGAGGATAAAATCAAATTTAAGATTGACTCAGGGAATCAAGCAAATATATTACCATGGAGAATCCTTAAAGAAATAAATACAGATCAATCATTAAAATTAAGACGTTGGGACATCAAATTATCCGCTTACAATAATAATATAATTAGAATAATATAATCAGTGGTGACAGTGGCAAAGCCGAGTTCTTTGCAGACGAGTGATCTACGTAGAAAAAAAATATAAACCTTTGTCTGATAATTTGCAGCGTTTAGGAGTAATTTATTGTTGAGTCATTAACTCCGTTCAGATTATAATATAATATTTTGATTTTTGAATTTGATTTCTAATGGTCGATGAACTTGAGGATACTAATGATATGGGTTTAGTTAATCAATCAATTTTAAAATGAAAAACTTTAAATATTTTATACAAGCATCTAATTTCAACGGACAGAGGAAACGAGAAGGTGAAGTCTGTAGGTCCTTCATGTTGCATCATCCCATAATATTATCTCGTGTCGAAGTTTACAGATTCATGAAGACTGAACGAAGCAGTGAAAACCTTCTCCAATTCTAATTAACATAACCGTTCCTCTATTTCTGATAGCCAGCACAGACTTTTAGAAGCTAACAGGTCCGATTTGGGAAAACAGCTCATGTAGAATTCCCTCTCTAATTGTAGACCTCTAACTTAACTCACATTTGCTCATCAACTTTTACTGAGCACTCTTGAAAATTTCAACCCTTAATTTCCACCTCTTAGATGTGACTGACATCAACCAAAAGCTTCTCGGCACAACTAGACCCCAATTGGAACCCATAAATCAAATTTCAACCAAATCGGTTCAGGATTGCTAAGAAAAGTGCCGCGAACGGATTCTTACAATTCGATTTTCAGATTGTTCGTACCTTGAAACGTAAACCATCAAATTTTGAGGGGGCGGGGGGGTACTTTTGTTCATGCTCGATTCCAAAGGTTCGTTATTAAAATAAATAAACCAAATGGAGTGAGTTAACATGAAACTAATGAAGAAACTCCAGTGATGAACTTTACTCAAACAAAACGATTTTAATGTTTTGTTTTTTATTCTCGTACCTCAATCTTTGTTTATCGTCGTTTATATTCGACGTTCATATTGTTTTCATCCTCATTTTGTCATAATTATCAACATTATCAACATTGCTGTTTATGGGTGAAATTAACTACAAACAAAATAACAAATATCCTTCAAAAAATAATGCTAATAATTGCCTACTGCGACCAATATGAGAAATGTGAATTTACATCGGCAAGATCTCGGCAGGATTTATCATTTAAACTCGATCGGCTGAGTTCGCCATCAAAAATCTGAGATGAGAATAAACCAATGATCTCCTCAAACTTGGAAATCTGAATAATGCAATAAAAAAGTGTAAATGGTAGGTATTGAACTAGATTTGATTTTTTTTTCTTACTCACATCTTCACTGCAGTATCAATTTTTATTAATTCAATAGTGGATTTCCTGAAAGTAAATGGAGATTGATGAATAGCATCCTCGTTTAATTTTGATCCACTGTTTCCATCAACTTCGTCTCGTGATCATGAAAGTCGCTTTATTCTTAGTGCTATTCAGCCTATCCGTTTTCTTGTTTGCTGATTTGACCGGCGCAGACTATGTCAAAGATCTAGAGGAGCAGGCACAAAAAATCGTAGATGAAATCCAAAACTCAACCAATAAAAAAAGCTCGTGGCAAGACAAAATGGTTTCACGTTTGAAAAAATTTATAGGTGAGTTGATACACATTCATGGTCGATATGATGTAGAGGGTTCCCCTCCTTTCTTGTGAATCAGTAATTACGGGGAAAGGAACGTTTTAATGGTGAATTCCAAAATGAAAAATTCATTCCCTTAAACCCGAATTTAGTTTAGTTTATTTAGTTCATCCTCATTTACGGTCAGGTTGAATTTTTGCTCCTAAGTTTTCGAGGTAGCCGGAGCTTTGTTTTCACTTTTCAATGTTGAAAGAAAACAATTCTCCAAAATCGAAATTCCACTCGCGTTTTACGTTTTAGACCTTTCTGAACAATTTTGGTTCCGTGTCTGATTGTCTGTGTGTCTGTCACGAAATCCTTGTAACCGACATGAGAGGTTCCCCTCCTTTCTTGTGAATCAGTAATTACGGGGAAAGGAACGTTTTAATGGTGAATTCCAAAATGAAAAATTCATTCCCTTAAACCCGAATTTAGTTTAGTTTATTTAGTTCATCCTCATTTACGGTCAGGTTGAATTTTTGCTCCTAAGTTTTCGAGGTAGCCGGAGCTTTGTTTTCACTTTTCAATGTTGAAAGAAAACAATTTCCAAAATCGAAATTTCCACTAGCGTTTTACGTTTCAGACCTTTCTGAAATTTTTCTGAATTTTGGTTCCGTGTCTGACTGTTTGTCATGAAATCCTTGTAACCGACATAACTTTACGAAGTTATATGGTTTCGATGAAATTTTCAGGGATTGTGCGGGTTGGCGTGTAGACGGTCTCCTAGGAAAATCATCACCCTTGGATTGATAGTAGCCGCTGCGCATGCGCGAACGTTATTTCCTTGTAACAGCTTTAATTTCCACATTTTCTAACCGATTTCGGATAAAATTCTCAGGGATTATACGGATTAGGTTGTAGATGGTCCCCAATGAAAATCAAGGCCATAAAATTGACAGTAGTCTCTGCGCATGAGCAAACGTGAATTCCTTGTAACTGTCATAACTTCTACCTTTTCCATCCCATTTCGACGAAATTTCTCAGGATTGTTCAGTTTAGCGTGTAGATGGTCCCCTATGAGGGAAGTGGAAGGTACTTGGAGATTGATAATTTGAGATGAACTACTATGCATCGGATCATCTACACAATGGGGTTATGGATACGACGAAGCTATGTGCCACACTCACTTGGCAGACTTTTTTATAAGTCTGGTTCACATGGTCCATGAATGAACTATTGGAATCTACCATAGAAACATTAAACCTCTCAACTCTCAACATTATTTTAATGTTTTTAAAACTTCAAGGATCGTAGAACGTATTTTCTGAAACCAATTTGTAAAATACGAGAAAATTTAGATTAATTGTTTCATTTCGCGAGAATAAACAAGATGCTCTTACTTCAATGGTACTTAACTAACAACTTTTAGAGATTTATTTGTATAGGCCGCAATTTTCATCTCATAGAAATCGTTCTCCCTACGTTGGAAAGCTCTTGATTTATGTGGAAAATCTACACATTTCAAGCTACCAATCCCTCTCTTCTTACTCACCTGGATATAATTTTGAACTAATTTGGTCAGACTATAAACAGGCCGAAACATGGATACTTTTGTTTGTGTAAACAATTTCCAACAAGACCGGATGACACTGTATCTAAGATCCAATGTTTCTCCCAAGAAGGGAGCCATTTTCTTAAATGTTCTATCCCTTGAACATTTTTTTCAGCATTCTTGAAAAAAAAGATACGTCATAAGCTTAAAAAAATTACAAAAGAAGATTTGGAAGCCAAAGCCAAGAAAATTATCAAGAAACTCAGAAAAATAGCTAAGAAATACTTCACCTGTGATGAATGAGGATTTGCTGGTTCAAACGACTAATATTGTCTGATCTTAGGGGACACAATTCATTGTGAAGCATTAAAATGAGTAAAGATTTGAAGGCAATGTAATTTTTGTTTTCTTTTGTTGTACCTACTGGATTCTTTGGAGTAGGATGATAAATTAGTTTTCAATCCTTCGTTCATCTTGATTTTTCAGGAGATAACCAACATTTCATGTGCTGTTGTACTCATAATTTATAAGCAGTCGTTTCGGAACCTAAACCTTACATGCAACAGAAGCCAGGATAGAAGAATCGATGTTAAAATTTATATTTATGCATGCGCTGACGTTACCAAATCAACAAAGAAACTCGTTGGCTGTCTAGGGATCTCATTACCTCAAAACTACATGAAACTGTGTAACATACAGTCCATGCTTTTAAAGACCACTATAAATCAACTAACGTCACAAAAATACCAAATTCGAACGGAAACTTAACTATTATTTAGCTATTTATAATTATTCAGTATGTATCTATTTTAACCACTCATTACCACCGTTAACAAAATCTCAACGATCAAGAGGTTCCGAGTCGGTCATTGTTCCTCGTTCAGAGTCAATATTTCAGGAAGTTAAAGGAGCAATAACTTTTAAAAATAACATAAAAAAATATAATAAGGTGCGTCGGGGTAAGTGCAGAAATGGTGTAAGTTGTGAGTATGCCTTTCACAAGCAAACATAAGGGCTGATACGAATTTCCTTTTTGGGTGTTGTAGAGAACTACGTTAAGTTTCACAAAACACCACTAGAGTGTCCTCATATCGGTTGTAACCTTCACGGTGAGGTTATGATGTACCACATGTGTTTTCATCTGTGAGGTCGAGGTGATCAACTATTTTTCAACCCGAGTTCAACCTGCCTCTACTTGGGTATTGCTAATGACTGACAAGGTAATTATACACTTTAAATGTTGCAGTTTCATTGTACGTATGACATTTTGTTCTAACTTTGGTTATTTTGAAAATAAGATCTCCTCTGCACTTTCCCCGTTTTTTCCTCCTATGGGGGGAAGTGCAGAGTAAGAAACATGGGCAAGTGTGGAGTTCCGCACTTCCCCCTAAATGGATGAACAAGGGAAGTATGGAGCGTACACTCAAGCATAATACTATGTATTTTTCATCTACTCTTGTTGTGAACTTGGGCACTTTTAATGTAACTGGGAACTTTTTTATTCGCTCCAGTAAAGAGGGAGAACGAAAGATGACGTCCCGAGTTGGGGTGGAGATGGTTCCCTATGAAAATCATGGACCCCTCCACCCCCAATTGAAAGGTTAGTGCAAGGTATTTAGAGATTGATGTTTTGAGATTAACTACTATGCATCGGATCATCTATACAATCGGATTATGGATACAAGAAAGCTATGTGCCACACCCACTTTGCAGACTTATTTCATTTCGAAGTTTTATGCAAACTTTTGCAATGTTAAGATAACCATTTGTAGTATAAGTCTGTAAAAAAACGTTCTTATTCGTAAGACTGATGACTTACAGTGATTTAAACAATTTTTAATGAAAATTCAAAAGTTTGAATTTTGCAAGATTTTTATGTGCCTTCTATACCACGTTTTTACCTTTTCAAAGCTGTGTAACTTCACCAATTTCTGTCCGATTTTAACTTTGCAAAAAGCAAAATAATGCCTGAAACGAGCTCTTCCATACACTTCCTCCTTCGCATTTGTAACTCCAACGACATGAGAAATGAAGAAAATGCTCTGCACTTACCCCATTTAGGCGGGGTAAGTGAGGAGTACGGACAAAAATTAGAGTATTGCTCGAAAAACCCACTATAATTTTAAAAAACCTTAAAATAACTACAAAACTGGTAAGAGGATAGTCCGAGGTGTGTAATGAAATAAGGAAAATAAATATAGCTTTGAAAATGAGTTTCTCAGGACCTTTGGAATCGACAAAGAAAAAAAATTTTTTAACACCCCTTCAAAATTTGATGGTTTACGTTTCAAGGTACGTAGATTCCAATAATCGAATAAAAACTCGGCCGTCCGTCCGCAGTACGCGGCACTTTTTCCACTTAGCATTGACCGATTCTGATGAAATTTGGTATGTAGGCTTCATCTGGGGTCTAGTTGTGCCCCGAAGATTTTGGTTGATGTAGGTCACTTCTAATGGTTCAAAAATAAATTTTGAACATTTGAAAACGCCCTAACTCAAAAACGCTGCACATTATTACACAGTGGTTTATTATTTTTTATTTTTCTCCATAGATCACTCGTCTGCAAAGCCACCAACCATTCAACATGAAGAAAAACATCGATCGCATTTCGGTCAGCTTTAATTTGAACGGAGATTAGGCCTCTATTGCGATTCTCACTCGTGTTTCTGATTACCGCACGTCCAAACTTTAAATTCTCGTAGTGAGCGAACGGTTTGTCCTACAGAGCTCCGGGTGGTCTCAAAAAATTCTAAAAATTCTATAGAATCTTAAATTGTAGGAAAAAAAATACCTTTATATCAAAATTTTTTGAGTTAGGGCGTTTTCAAAATTTCAAAATTGATTTTGGAACCCTTAGAAGTGACCTACATCAACCAAAATCTTCGGGGCACAACTAGACCCCAAATGGAGCCTACATAACAAATTTCATCAAAATCGGTCAATGCTAAGCGGCAAAAGTGCAGCGTACGGCGTACGGCGGACGGACGGCCAAATTTTTATTCGATTTTTGGAATCTACGTACCTTGAAACGTAAACCATCAAATTTTGAGGGAGTGTTAAACATTTTTTTTTTCTTGGTCGATTCTAAAGGTTCATTATTGAAAATAATATACCAAAATTAACGATCGGTAGGGTAGGTTATTAATCGAAAGTACGATCTATTATTGTTATAAAAATTTGTAAAGAAAGTCAGCTCAGTTGGGTAATACGGTTTCTTCAACAGGATAACTAGAACAAACAGCAGCACTTTAGTGACATCTTTGATGAATTTTTGCTTTCACTCATAAAACCTACCGAGGCTTCCACTGATCGGACCATGATGAAACCCATGAACTTCGGGCTATCCCCGAATCACTCTAAATTAAGAGCTTTTCGCCTTTTAATGGACACCAAGAAAAACGTCCCCTTGTACCAATTTTGATGAAATACGGGATACCGGCTCCATTTGTGGTCTAGTTGTGCGGGGAAACGCGGAAAAGTGTGGAAAAACATGTTCAAAATGCCCTTGATTGAATTTTTAACGAAGATTCTAAAGAGTTTTTCGATACTACCCAGAGCTCCGTGGGACCAACCAATTCATTACCAATCGGGTGATTAGTAATGAATGAATCATGAATTTTTCATGACTTTTCTTCGTCAATTTAGGATAGTGTGTAATTTTTGAAAACGAATGAAATCACCCAGCCGTTCAACTTTTGTAAAATGAGCAATTATTAAGAAATTTATCAGACCCACGTATTATTTGGCCTGAGCTAGACAGAGAGGAGCCTACCCATAGTTCTGCAGACTTACAGAACTACCTAAACTACCCGCCTCAGGCCGATGTGTACAGTTTTTGTCTCCGTTGATCCATAGGTTGGACGAATGAAGAATCAGAAACACAATTGTGAATTGCATATGAACGTTCAATGACGGAAGTGAGGCAAATTTCAGTTGAGCAAATACGGTTATGGCTGTTGCAAGGAAATTCACGTTGGCGCATGCGCAGCAGCTACTATAAGTCCGGGGGTGATGATCTTCATTGGGGACCATCTACAACCTGATCCGCATAATCCCTGAAAATTTCATCGAAATCGGGTAAAAAATGTGGCAGTTATGGCCATTACAAGGAAATTCACGTTGGCGCATGCGCAGCAGCTACTATCAGTCCGGGGGTGATGATCTTCATTGGGGACCATCTACAACCTGATCCGCATAATTCCTGAAAATTTCATCGAAATCGGGTAGAAAATGTGGCAGTTATGGCCATTACAAGAAAATTCTTGTTGGCGCATGCGCAGCAGCTACTATCAGTCCGGGGGTGATGATCTTCATTGGGGACCATCTACAACCTGATCCGCATTGCTTTCTTAGAAGTTAATAAATGCAGGTGTTCCATAGGGCAGCTTCATTGGACCCCTTCTGCATGTTCTTTTCACTAGCGATCTCCTAGAAATTTAGGGAAACACGATGTGCAGATGTTAAAAAAATCAAAGCAATTCTCAAAGCAAAAACAAAGCAAGTAGTAGTAGTAGTAGTAAAGTAAGCAACCATTTCAGGTTGAATTTTCGTCCGACTGCCATTCTTGGCGTCGCGGACGTCATCAGCTATCTCCCTAAGGAGAGATCAGAATTTGTTCTGATGATTTCGCTCATGGCTTCCCAAACATCACCGCCCGAAAAAAGAAAGCAATTTTCTCTGGCAATTGGAGAAAATAACAAAGGATCAGCCACGAAGTCAAATGCTCAATCTCCCGCATTCAGCAATGGATTGAAAAATGGAGAATCAATATGAACGAGAGTAAGTCGGTACATGTCATTTTACTGACAAAAGAGTCGAATACGTAGGTACCAGCTATTCTCGATGGCAAAGTTGTTCTCACGCCAATGAGGCCAACTACCTTGGTGTGACGCTGGATTCCAGGCTCCGAAAGAAAACCCACCGCAAGAAGACCAAGGAAGAACTTATACCAAAACTCTGAAAAATGTACTGAGTTATGGAAACTGTCTATCCTGTTGTGATAGCTAGGAAAAGATACCAAAAGACTGCGCTCTGACGATTCACTCGAACAGCGATCCCGCCTGATTGCAATTACAAGAAGTTCTCTCTCGCTCACCGGATCCCCCTTCTCGGATATTTTCCATGAACTACGAGTCAAATTATAATAAAGAAACTGTTTAATATAAAGTCTAAAAACTAATCTACAACATGGTGTGAGAAGTCTCCACGTCACAGGTACTTACTGTGTGAATAGTAAATGAACACATTTTGTATCGCTTGATAGTTTTTGTAGCAGACGCAACAAGTGGTGGGCAATGGCGGAAGCCATGCCGTGTAAACCCCCGAGGTCGTTCGATTTTGAAGCAAACCACCTACCCAGATAGTGGGAAGATTGACTGCAACAGTTCAACATATATATTCTGGCATCCAAAAAGAACAAGGGCACAGATGAAATAAAAATAGCCACGTTGTTGAATCAGCTTGGAACTAAGGGAATCGAAGTATATAATACACTTGTAGCGGATGCGAAAATTCAGGCTAAGGAAGAAGCAGAAGACCAAGAAAATGTGCCTCCCTTTTTAACCAAATTTGTAGAAGTCGTCAATGCCTTCTCCGATCATTTCGAACAAGGAAAAAACGTCTTGTACGAGCGATTCAAATTCAACACACTGAAGCTTCAAGAAAACCGGTCATTGATTGAGTATGCTAATCTCCTGAAAGCCGCCGCTGCTACGTGTGACTTCGCAGAAAGGAACAACATGGTACGGGATCGACTCATAGCGCAATGTAAAATTGAGCAAGAAAATGCTTGCATGCGAGTCTGCAACACATTGGGACATTTTTATGTGTGTGAAAGTAAGGTTGTTAGTTCATGTACCCAAGCATCAAAATAAGAAAACAGTTGATAGTTCTCTACGCAACACGGTGAGTCTATTTTATTTATTGGTCGCGTGAGCAAGTTTTCGTGACGATTTTTCAGTTTATGTGCCAAAGCAGACATGAAAATGTCAAAAGGAAACGCTACTGGGACGCCTGCTGGACGAAGGAGATGACCTAACAATGGAAGAAGCCATCAAGATCGTCAAACGTCATGGAAGTCGAAGGTCGGAGGTCCAGGACATCAGGAAAAACCAATGAACAGGACAAGGAAAAGTGCGTGGACGCTTTCAAGAAAGGTAACTATAGAAACAAACATAAGGGATTTAGGTTTGAGGAGGATAAAAAGCGAAGCAAAGAAACACACAGCTGTAAAAATGTGGTAGGGCTCATGAAATAGGCCGTTGCCCGGCATACGGTAAAACGTCTGCCAAGTGGGTGTGGCACATAATTTCCTCGTATCCATAACCCGATTAAATAGATGATTTGATGCATAGTAGTTAATCTGAAAACATTAATCTCTAAGTACCTTACACTACCCTCATAGGGGACCATCTACACGCTAATCTGGACAATCCTAGAAAATTTCAACAAATTCGGATGAAAAATGTAAGTGAGTAGTGACTAGATCAATAAAATTCTTGGCAAAGTTGGGAGTCAAACCTGGGACTCCTGGGTGGAAGTCTAAAGCGCTACGTCTGAGCTACTAGGGACTGGTGATAGGTTGTATAGGATTTGAGATTCTCACGTCACACGGGAGGGCGACAGTTGTACGGCTGTTACAAGGATTTTACGTTTGCGCATACGCAGAGGCTAATGTGAATTTTAAGGCCTTGATTTTCATTGGGGACCATCTACAAATTAATCCGCGTAATCCATGAAAATGTAATCAAAATCGGGTAGAAAATGTTGAAGTTATGGCTGTTACAAGGAATTCACGTTCGCGCATGCGCATCGGCTACTATCAGTCCGGGGGTGATGATTTTGATAGGGAACCATCTAAACACTGATCTGTAACATCACTGAAAATTTCATTGAAATCGGATGGAAAATGTAGAAGTAATGGCCGTTACAAGGAAATTTACGCTTGCAAATGCGCAGTCGCTTCTATCAGTCCGGGGATGATGATTTTCATAGAGGACCGTCTACACACCAACCCGCACAATCTCTGAAAATTTCATAGAAATCGGACAATAACTTCGGATAGTTATGTTACGGGGATTTCATGATAGACACGCAGACAGACAGACACGGAACGAAAATTGTTCAGAAAGGTCTAAAATGCAGAACGCGAGTGAAAATTTTGATTTTGGAGAACTTTTTTTTCATCCTTGAAAAGTGAAAACAAAGCTGCTGCTACCTTGGTAGATTCGGAAGGTAAATGTGAATATTGTGATGGGTATAACCACTTTGCTACTGTTTGCTTCAGACCATAACGAAGGAATAACTATGTAAGTAGCAGTTCCGCGAACTGCTACGCGGACTAGGCCTGAGGAGGCGTCCCTACTCTCCTAGACTGGGAACGAGCTCGGCAGTCAGTCACTTTCCTGCCTTGCTCCTGGTAAGTGATCTCTCCACATATTTTAATATTTTGCGGTTTCCCTTGATACCCAAAATCCATTCTCATTATATTTCGGACCTCATATACGATTAAAGAGTTAATCGATATAAACCACACTCCGTTTTGTTATTGAACCATACCCAATTCATATCTGTATTATAATTATTTAATAAAATAAAACTATATTTGAATCAGTGGGTAGAAATACGAGCTGGTTATTCCATCAGAATATTTCCAACTCTATTTCAATTACTACTATGGTAGAAAATTAAAATCTACTGAGACAAAATTTGAGTCTGAAAGTGATGATTCTGCATATTTAGATTCGATTGTGAGAGTTGACAAACTGAACAATGATGAAGGGAAAATCAATGAATGGTCAATAATCGCTAAGATAAATGAGGATAAAATCAAGTTTAAGATTGACTCAGGGAGTCAAGTAAATACATTACCATGGAGAATCCTTAAAGTGATAAATACAGATCAATTGGGTGGTGCGGATAGCCGAGATCGTTCGCCGAGGCGTTTCTGGGTCTGAGACACGAACCATACCTTGCGGGAGATCGTGTGTTCAAATCTCGGGTGCCGCTTTTTCGATTGTTCGCGGCTCGCCGCCCTCCTCGTCCCAACCCAGGGCGGTGAGGCCAATGGGAAGCCATGAGCGAAATCATCAGAACAAATTCTGATCTTTCCTTAGGAAGACAGCTGATGACGTCCGCGACGCCAGGAATGGCAGTCGGACGAAAATCCAACCTGAAATGGTTGTTTACTTTACTTTTTTTTTTTACTACGGATCAATCATTAAAATTAATACGTCGTAACATCAAATTATCCGCTTACAATAATAATATAATTTGAATAATATAATCAGTGGTGATAGAGGCAAAGCCGAGTTCTTTGCAGACGAGTGATCTATATAGAAAAATAATAAACCTTTGTGTAATAATTTGCAGCGTTTAGGAGTAGGTTATTGTAGAGTCATTAACTCCGTTCAGATTATATTTTGATGGGACGTTTCTTAAAATATTTCAGGTAAACATGTCAGGCATCAACCAAGTACTGTTTGCCTTACCTTTTTCTGGTCGAACTAGTTCTCCCGTGTCTGTGATTGCTTTCAGTCAAATTTAAAATCAATCAATTTTAAAATACAAAAAACTTTGAATAAGTATTTTAAAAACGCTGCAAATTATTACACAATGGTTTATTATTTTTCTATATAGATCACTCGTCTACAAAATCACCAACCATCCAATATAGAGGAGAAAAAAAAATCAAAAAAAAAAAAAATTTTTTTAATCAAAATCACGAACTATTGATTACATTTTGATCAGCTCTAATTTGAACGGAGATTAGGCCTCTCTTGCGATTCACACTCGTGTTTTGATTTATATATATATATATATATATATATATATATATATATATATATATATATATATATATATATATATATATATATATAGAGTGTAGAACTGTCTAGTTGAAGTATATGATGGGGTGGTTGATTGACCTTTCTAGACTTGATTGTTTTTTTCAATTTCTTTATTGCATCGCGACGTTTCGACCCTGGATCAGGGTCCTAATCATGCGTATCTACAAAGAATACAGGAAGAACATTCAGTAAGGATGTATGTGACAAATTGGTGGCAAAAAGAAACGGTACTTATTGGTTAATATGGTAAAAATCTTAAAGTTACTTACATGTAGCGAGATGGAGTAACAAAACATCACAATGATGAGGAACAAATTAGCTTATAAACTATGTATGTGTTTATAAAACTGTGGCAAAAAACTTTGTGTCACTAGCAGAGATGGTAGCAGACTAGGGAGAGGTTTACAACATTCCAATCTGGTGTGATGGGAGGGGTAGTAACGGAAAAACGAACTTATGGAGAGGGGAGAAGCTTATCATGGTGGTTGTGGTGGCGCCATTTTGGCGGGAAGGTTTGAAATGTGCATATGGCTTAAGATTAAAAGTGAAAGATGGTAACTAAAAGAGAGAAGATTAAGATTAAACGAAAGATTGGATTATCCCTCAGTTTTGGAAAAATCTGAGGTATAATCCAATCCACCCTATAATTTGGTTACTATTTTAATAGATTGAAATAAACACTTGAAAGGCCTTTTACGTCTCTTTTGTAGTTTATGCTTTTGTTTTCATTTTTGATCATGTAGGCTACCTCTTTTATCTTTCGTTTCTCAAAATTTGGCTCAATGCAACATATTTTCCAGTTATTGACTATTGGGTTGTGTTTTGTTGTGGCTATGTGCTTTGCTAGGGCAGTGGCGTATCTTTCATTTACAGGGTCTTGGCTATTGTTATTTAGGGCTTTTTTGTTGTCTAAATTGTGACCTTTCATTCTGTCTATTGCTAGTTGTCTAGTTTCTCCATAGTAGTGGGCATCGCAATCTTGGCATTTTATCTCGTAAACAACATCACTGATTTCTGATTTTTTTAATGGGTCTTTTAATTTGGAAAAAACTTGTTTATTTTTATTCTTATTGTTGTTGTAAAAAGCTATTTTTATATTATTGCTGTAAGAATTGATTTTTTTCTTTATTTTTTCTGAAACTGCCCCTATATATCTAAGTGAGGCATAAGATAGATTTTGAGTTGATGTAGTTGTACTAGTTGTGGGTACGACATTGCTGGTTGTTGGGCTAGGATGAGATGAGTGGTCCAGGGATCTATTTTGGTTGATTGTTTGGTAAATCATTTTTTTAATAAGTTTGATTGGATACTGGTTTGCTAATAATACTACTTTTGTGTCTTCAATAATTCTGTTGTGAAATTGGGAGTCAGCTAAATCTAATCTTCTTTTAAATAGGTTTTTGGCGGTATTGAATTTATATTGAAATGGTTGATGGGATAAGAAATTTATAATTCGCCCTGAATAGGTTGGTTTATGGTAATAATCAGTAATAATTGAGCCGTTTTTTTGTTTTATTATTTTTAGGTCCAAAAAGGGGAGAGAGTTGTCTTTTTCCAATTCTAGAGTGAATTTCATTTGTGGATTACAGAAAGAGTTGAATTCTAGTAGAAGGGATGGAATGATGGTTTCATCTACTATAAGGGCTGAATCATCAACGTACTTTTTTGCCCAGAGTATTTTACTCCCGAATTTTGGATGATGGTTTCAAAAAATTCGTCTAGAACCAAATCAGCTATGATTGGGCTGATGGGAGAACCTTGGGGTATGCCTTGAATTTGTTTGTAGTAGTGTGAATCATAGAGAAGATAGTTACTGTCTAGTACAAATTTGAGAATTTCATGAAATTGGTTATAACTGATTTTTGGATTCCTAATTTGTATTTGGGGCCAATGTTTATTAATTACTCTGTGGACGAGGTCGATAGGTATGGTGGTGAAGAGAGAAACAGCGTCCATGGAGATGAGTTTATAACTGGGAGGGATGATGATGTTTTTTAATGATTCTTTAAGTTGGAAAGAGTTTTTTACGTTATATTTTTCGGTATCAATGCAGGGTTTCAAGAAATGTATGAGGTATTTTGACAGGTTGTAATTTGGACTATTTATTGAACTAACTATAGGTCTCAGTTGTTGGGGGTCATCTTTTTTATGGACTTTTGGAAGAGCATAAATTCTTGGGGCTATAGATTTGTGGGATACTAGTCTAATTTGGGTAGTTTTGTCGATTATTTTTTTCTTTAGTAGGTTGTAAATTATCGAATTGCCTCTTCTTTCCAGTGTTTTTGTGGGATCTGTATTAATAAGTTCATAGGACTGTTTTTCTTGTAACATGGAGCTCAAACGTTTATGATATTCATCTTTATTCATTAGTACAGTGACAGCACCTTTGTCTGCTCTTAAAATGAGAATGTTTTGGTTGTTTTTTATAAATGTTTTGGTTTTTTGAAGTTCTTGTTTGGAAATTAAAGTTTGATTGTATTGGTTGTTGTTTTTTTGTTGGGAGGTTTTGCTGTTGGTGAGAATGTTGACTAAATCGCATCTGGCTTCTTTCTTCCTCTCATCACTTACATCTAAGGTGTTTACAATGTTTTCTATGTCTGCAACCATATCAATTATTGGTATGTTGTAGTTGTAATTACAAAACTTTTCTCCTAAGCTAAGAACTTTCTGTATGTCAGGTGGTACAAAAACATCAGTAAGATTAACAAGCCATTTTTGCTTGAGGTCATCAACTGCTTTGTTTTTATGGTTATGAGCTGTGATTTTTGATTTTTCTATAATCAGATTATTGATCTTTTTTAGTTGTTTCTTTTCCTTCTTATTCTTATACTTATTGCATATGTTATCACAGTAATCAATGATCCTAGACAAAAATTCTGCATCAGAAATTATATTCTCAATACTTATGAAGGAGTTTTCTATGGAATGTTTTAGTTTATCAGACATCCACCAATTCATCTTAATTTCCAGTCTTAAAATAGTTATGTTGGTATTATCACAGAGTGTACTTAGTTTTCTATTATGGGGACAGTCTTGAAATAGTGCTAAACCGTTGATCTTTTTGGTGGAGTTTACTATGTGTTTTGGGGTGAGTGACTTCTTCTTGCAATCTTCAAGGAACTTGTTGTCACATTGTAGGGAGCAAAATTTCTTCTTAAGCTCTATCCAATGTTCCACCATCTTCTTGGCATTATAGCTGTAGATCTCTTCAATTGTTTTCAACAGGGACATGACGGTCTTCCCTTGAGGTAATTAGAGTGTAGAACTGTCTAGTTGAAGTATATGATGGGGTGGTTGATTGACCTTTCTAGACTTGATTGTTTTTTCAATTTCTTTATTGCATCGCGACGTTTCGACCCTGGATCAGGGTCCTAATCATGCGTATCTACAAAGAATACAGGAAGAACATTCAGTAAGGATGTATGTGACAAATTGGTGGCAAAAAGAAACGGTACTTATTGGTTAATATGGTAAAAATCTTAAAGTTACTTACATGTAGCGAGATGGAGTAACAAAACATCACAATGATGAGGAACAAATTAGCTTATAAACTATGTATGTGTTTATAAAACTGTGGCAAAAAACTTTGTGTCACTAGCAGAGATGGTAGCAGACTAGGGAGAGGTTTACAACATTCCAATCTGGTGTGATGGGAGGGGTAGTAACGGAAAAACGAACTTATGGAGAGGGGAGAAGCTTATCATGGTGGTTGTGGTGGCGCCATTTTGGCGGGAAGGTTTGAAATGTGCATATGGCTTAAGATTAAAAGTGAAAGATGGTAACTAAAAGAGAGAAGATTAAGATTAAACGAAAGATTGGATTATCCCTCAGTTTTGGAAAAATCTGAGGTATAATCCAATCCACCCTATAATTTGGTTACTATTTTAATAGATTGAAATAAACACTTGAAAGGCCTTTTACGTCTCTTTTGTAGTTTATGCTTTTGTTTTCATTTTTGATCATGTAGGCTACCTCTTTTATCTTTCGTTTCTCAAAATTTGGCTCAATGCAACATATTTTCCAGTTATTGACTATTGGGTTGTGTTTTGTTGTGGCTATGTGCTTTGCTAGGGCAGTGGCGTATCTTTCATTTACAGGGTCTTGGCTATTGTTATTTAGGGCTTTTTTGTTGTCTAAATTGTGACCTTTCATTCTGTCTATTGCTAGTTGTCTAGTTTCTCCATAGTAGTGGGCATCGCAATCTTGGCATTTTATCTCGTAAACAACATCACTGATTTCTGATTTTTTTAATGGGTCTTTTAATTTGGAAAAAACTTGTTTATTTTTATTCTTATTGTTGTTGTAAAAAGCTATTTTTATATTATTGCTGTAAGAATTGATTTTTTTCTTTATTTTTTCTGAAACTGCCCCTATATATCTAAGTGAGGCATAAGATAGATTTTGAGTTGATGTAGTTGTACTAGTTGTGGGTACGACATTGCTGGTTGTTGGGCTAGGATGAGATGAGTGGTCCAGGGATCTATTTTGGTTGATTGTTTGGTAAATCATTTTTTTAATAAGTTTGATTGGATACTGGTTTGCTAATAATACTACTTTTGTGTCTTCAATAATTCTGTTGTGAAATTGGGAGTCAGCTAAATCTAATCTTCTTTTAAATAGGTTTTTGGCGGTATTGAATTTATATTGAAATGGTTGATGGGATAAGAAATTTATAATTCGCCCTGAATAGGTTGGTTTATGGTAATAATCAGTAATAATTGAGCCGTTTTTTTGTTTTATTATTTTTAGGTCCAAAAAGGGGAGAGAGTTGTCTTTTTCCAATTCTAGAGTGAATTTCATTTGTGGATTACAGAAAGAGTTGAATTCTAGTAGAAGGGATGGAATGATGGTTTCATCTACTATAAGGGCTGAATCATCAACGTACTTTTTTGCCCAGAGTATTTTACTCCCGAATTTTTGGATGATGGTTTCAAAAAATTCGTCTAGAACCAAATCAGCTATGATTGGGCTGATGGGAGAACCTTGGGGTATGCCTTGAATTTGTTTGTAGTAGTGTGAATCATAGAGAAGATAGTTACTGTCTAGTACAAATTTGAGAATTTCATGAAATTGGTTATAACTGATTTTTGGATTCCTAATTTGTATTTGGGGCCAATGTTTATTAATTACTCTGTGGACGAGGTCGATAGGTATGGTGGTGAAGAGAGAAACAGCGTCCATGGAGATGAGTTTATAACTGGGAGGGATGATGATGTTTTTTAATGATTCTTTAAGTTGGAAAGAGTTTTTTACGTTATATTTTTCGGTATCAATGCAGGGTTTCAAGAAATGTATGAGGTATTTTGACAGGTTGTAATTTGGACTATTTATTGAACTAACTATAGGTCTCAGTTGTTGGGGGTCATCTTTTTTATGGACTTTTGGAAGAGCATAAATTCTTGGGGCTATAGATTTGTGGGATACTAGTCTAATTTGGGTAGTTTTGTCGATTATTTTTTTCTTTAGTAGGTTGTAAATTATCGAATTGCCTCTTCTTTCCAGTGTTTTTGTGGGATCTGTATTAATAAGTTCATAGGACTGTTTTTCTTGTAACATGGAGCTCAAACGTTTATGATATTCATCTTTATTCATTAGTACAGTGACAGCACCTTTGTCTGCTCTTAAAATGAGAATGTTTTGGTTGTTTTTTATAAATGTTTTGGTTTTTTGAAGTTCTTGTTTGGAAATTAAAGTTTGATTGTATTGGTTGTTGTTTTTTTGTTGGGAGGTTTTGCTGTTGGTGAGAATGTTGACTAAATCGCATCTGGCTTCTTTCTTCCTCTCATCACTTACATCTAAGGTGTTTACAATGTTTTCTATGTCTGCAACCATATCAATTATTGGTATGTTGTAGTTGTAATTACAAAACTTTTCTCCTAAGCTAAGAACTTTCTGTATGTCAGGTGGTACAAAAACATCAGTAAGATTAACAAGCCATTTTTGCTTGAGGTCATCAACTGCTTTGTTTTTATGGTTATGAGCTGTGATTTTTGATTTTTCTATAATCAGATTATTGATCTTTTTTAGTTGTTTCTTTTCCTTCTTATTCTTATACTTATTGCATATGTTATCACAGTAATCAATGATCCTAGACAAAAATTCTGCATCAGAAATTATATTCTCAATACTTATGAAGGAGTTTTCTATGGAATGTTTTAGTTTATCAGACATCCACCAATTCATCTTAATTTCCAGTCTTAAAATAGTTATGTTGGTATTATCACAGAGTGTACTTAGTTTTCTATTATGGGGACAGTCTTGAAATAGTGCTAAACCGTTGATCTTTTTGGTGGAGTTTACTATGTGTTTTGGGGTGAGTGACTTCTTCTTGCAATCTTCAAGGAACTTGTTGTCACATTGTAGGGAGCAAAATTTCTTCTTAAGCTCTATCCAATGTTCCACCATCTTCTTGGCATTATAGCTGTAGATCTCTTCAATTGTTTTCAACAGGGACATGACGGTCTTCCCTTGAGGTAATTAGAGTGTAGAACTGTCTAGTTGAAGTATATGATGGGGTGGTTGATTGACCTTTCTAGACTTGATTGTTTTTTCAATTTCTTTATTGCATCGCGACGTTTCGACCCTGGATCAGGGTCCTAATCATGCGTATCTACAAAGAATACAGGAAGAACATTCAGTAAGGATGTATGTGACAAATTGGTGGCAAAAAGAAACGGTACTTATTGGTTAATATGGTAAAAATCTTAAAGTTACTTACATGTAGCGAGATGGAGTAACAAAACATCACAATGATGAGGAACAAATTAGCTTATAAACTATGTATGTGTTTATAAAACTGTGGCAAAAAACTTTGTGTCACTAGCAGAGATGGTAGCAGACTAGGGAGAGGTTTACAACATTCCAATCTGGTGTGATGGGAGGGGTAGTAACGGAAAAACGAACTTATGGAGAGGGGAGAAGCTTATCATGGTGGTTGTGGTGGCGCCATTTTGGCGGGAAGGTTTGAAATGTGCATATGGCTTAAGATTAAAAGTGAAAGATGGTAACTAAAAGAGAGAAGATTAAGATTAAACGAAAGATTGGATTATCCCTCAGTTTTGGAAAAATCTGAGGTATAATCCAATCCACCCTATAATTTGGTTACTATTTTAATAGATTGAAATAAACACTTGAAAGGCCTTTTACGTCTCTTTTGTAGTTTATGCTTTTGTTTTCATTTTTGATCATGTAGGCTACCTCTTTTATCTTTCGTTTCTCAAAATTTGGCTCAATGCAACATATTTTCCAGTTATTGACTATTGGGTTGTGTTTTGTTGTGGCTATGTGCTTTGCTAGGGCAGTGGCGTATCTTTCATTTACAGGGTCTTGGCTATTGTTATTTAGGGCTTTTTTGTTGTCTAAATTGTGACCTTTCATTCTGTCTATTGCTAGTTGTCTAGTTTCTCCATAGTAGTGGGCATCGCAATCTTGGCATTTTATCTCGTAAACAACATCACTGATTTCTGATTTTTTTAATGGGTCTTTTAATTTGGAAAAAACTTGTTTATTTTTATTCTTATTGTTGTTGTAAAAAGCTATTTTTATATTATTGCTGTAAGAATTGATTTTTTTCTTTATTTTTTCTGAAACTGCCCCTATATATCTAAGTGAGGCATAAGATAGATTTTGAGTTGATGTAGTTGTACTAGTTGTGGGTACGACATTGCTGGTTGTTGGGCTAGGATGAGATGAGTGGTCCAGGGATCTATTTTGGTTGATTGTTTGGTAAATCATTTTTTTAATAAGTTTGATTGGATACTGGTTTGCTAATAATACTACTTTTGTGTCTTCAATAATTCTGTTGTGAAATTGGGAGTCAGCTAAATCTAATCTTCTTTTAAATAGGTTTTTGGCGGTATTGAATTTATATTGAAATGGTTGATGGGATAAGAAATTTATAATTCGCCCTGAATAGGTTGGTTTATGGTAATAATCAGTAATAATTGAGCCGTTTTTTTGTTTTATTATTTTTAGGTCCAAAAAGGGGAGAGAGTTGTCTTTTTCCAATTCTAGAGTGAATTTCATTTGTGGATTACAGAAAGAGTTGAATTCTAGTAGAAGGGATGGAATGATGGTTTCATCTACTATAAGGGCTGAATCATCAACGTACTTTTTTGCCCAGAGTATTTTACTCCCGAATTTTTGGATGATGGTTTCAAAAAATTCGTCTAGAACCAAATCAGCTATGATTGGGCTGATGGGAGAACCTTGGGGTATGCCTTGAATTTGTTTGTAGTAGTGTGAATCATAGAGAAGATAGTTACTGTCTAGTACAAATTTGAGAATTTCATGAAATTGGTTATAACTGATTTTTGGATTCCTAATTTGTATTTGGGGCCAATGTTTATTAATTACTCTGTGGACGAGGTCGATAGGTATGGTGGTGAAGAGAGAAACAGCGTCCATGGAGATGAGTTTATAACTGGGAGGGATGATGATGTTTTTTAATGATTCTTTAAGTTGGAAAGAGTTTTTTACGTTATATTTTTCGGTATCAATGCAGGGTTTCAAGAAATGTATGAGGTATTTTGACAGGTTGTAATTTGGACTATTTATTGAACTAACTATAGGTCTCAGTTGTTGGGGGTCATCTTTTTTATGGACTTTTGGAAGAGCATAAATTCTTGGGGCTATAGATTTGTGGGATACTAGTCTAATTTGGGTAGTTTTGTCGATTATTTTTTTCTTTAGTAGGTTGTAAATTATCGAATTGCCTCTTCTTTCCAGTGTTTTTGTGGGATCTGTATTAATAAGTTCATAGGACTGTTTTTCTTGTAACATGGAGCTCAAACGTTTATGATATTCATCTTTATTCATTAGTACAGTGACAGCACCTTTGTCTGCTCTTAAAATGAGAATGTTTTGGTTGTTTTTTATAAATGTTTTGGTTTTTTGAAGTTCTTGTTTGGAAATTAAAGTTTGATTGTATTGGTTGTTGTTTTTTTGTTGGGAGGTTTTGCTGTTGGTGAGAATGTTGACTAAATCGCATCTGGCTTCTTTCTTCCTCTCATCACTTACATCTAAGGTGTTTACAATGTTTTCTATGTCTGCAACCATATCAATTATTGGTATGTTGTAGTTGTAATTACAAAACTTTTCTCCTAAGCTAAGAACTTTCTGTATGTCAGGTGGTACAAAAACATCAGTAAGATTAACAAGCCATTTTTGCTTGAGGTCATCAACTGCTTTGTTTTTATGGTTATGAGCTGTGATTTTTGATTTTTCTATAATCAGATTATTGATCTTTTTTAGTTGTTTCTTTTCCTTCTTATTCTTATACTTATTGCATATGTTATCACAGTAATCAATGATCCTAGACAAAAATTCTGCATCAGAAATTATATTCTCAATACTTATGAAGGAGTTTTCTATGGAATGTTTTAGTTTATCAGACATCCACCAATTCATCTTAATTTCCAGTCTTAAAATAGTTATGTTGGTATTATCACAGAGTGTACTTAGTTTTCTATTATGGGGACAGTCTTGAAATAGTGCTAAACCGTTGATCTTTTTGGTGGAGTTTACTATGTGTTTTGGGGTGAGTGACTTCTTCTTGCAATCTTCAAGGAACTTGTTGTCACATTGTAGGGAGCAAAATTTCTTCTTAAGCTCTATCCAATGTTCCACCATCTTCTTGGCATTATAGCTGTAGATCTCTTCAATTGTTTTCAACAGGGACATGACGGTCTTCCCTTGAGGTAATTAGAGTGTAGAACTGTCTAGTTGAAGTATATGATGGGGTGGTTGATTGACCTTTCTAGACTTGATTGTTTTTTCAATTTCTTTATTGCATCGCGACGTTTCGACCCTGGATCAGGGTCCTAATCATGCGTATCTACAAAGAATACAGGAAGAACATTCAGTAAGGATGTATGTGACAAATTGGTGGCAAAAAGAAACGGTACTTATTGGTTAATATGGTAAAAATCTTAAAGTTACTTACATGTAGCGAGATGGAGTAACAAAACATCACAATGATGAGGAACAAATTAGCTTATAAACTATGTATGTGTTTATAAAACTGTGGCAAAAAACTTTGTGTCACTAGCAGAGATGGTAGCAGACTAGGGAGAGGTTTACAACATTCCAATCTGGTGTGATGGGAGGGGTAGTAACGGAAAAACGAACTTATGGAGAGGGGAGAAGCTTATCATGGTGGTTGTGGTGGCGCCATTTTGGCGGGAAGGTTTGAAATGTGCATATGGCTTAAGATTAAAAGTGAAAGATGGTAACTAAAAGAGAGAAGATTAAGATGAAAGATTGGATTATCCCTCAGTTTTGGAAAATCTGAGGTATAATCCAATCCACCCTATAATTTGGTTACTATTTTAATAGATTGAAATAAACACTTGAAAGGCCTTTTACGTCTCTTTTGTAGTTTATGCTTTTGTTTTCATTTTTGATCATGTAGGCTACCTCTTTTATCTTTCGTTTCTCAAAATTTGGCTCAATGCAACATATTTTCCAGTTATTGACTATTGGGTTGTGTTTTGTTGTGGCTATGTGCTTTGCTAGGGCAGTGGCGTATCTTTCATTTACAGGGTCTTGGCTATAGTAGGCTATAGTAGATGAAACCATCATTCCATCCCTTCTACTAGAATTCAACTCTTTCTGTAATCCACAAATGAAATTCACTCTAGAATTGGAAAAAGACAACTCTCTCCCCTTTTTGGACCTAAAAATAATAAAACAAAAAAAACGGCTCAATTATTACTGATTATTACCATAAACCAACCTATTCAGGGCGAATTATAAATTTCTTATCCCATCAACCATTTCAATATAAATTCAATACCGCCAAAAACCTATTTAAAAGAAGATTAGATTTAGCTGACTCCCAATTTCACAACAGAATTATTGAAGACACAAAAGTAGTATTATTAGCAAACCAGTATCCAATCAAACTTATTAAAAAAATGATTTACCAAACAATCAACCAAAATAGATCCCTGGACCACTCATCTCATCCTAGCCCAACAACCAGCAATGTCGTACCCACAACTAGTACAACTACATCAACTCAAATCTATCTTATGCCTCACTTAGATATATAGGGGCAGTTTCAGAAAAAATAAAGAAAAAAATCAACTCTTACAGCAACAAAATAAAAATAGCTTTTTACAACAACAATAAGAATAAAAATAAACAAGTTTTTTCCAAATTAAAAGACCCATTAAAAAAATCAGAAATCAGTGATGTTGTTTATGAGATTAAATGCCAAGATTGCGATGCCCACTACTATAGAGAAACTAGACAACTAGCAATAGACAGAATGAAAGGTCACAATAATTGTAAATTATTATTATTACAATAAATTATTTAGACAACAAAAAAGCCCTAAATAACAATAGCCAAGACCCTGTAAATGATAGATAAGCCACTGCCCTAGCAAAGCACATAGCCACAACAAAACACAACCCAATAGTCAATAACTGGAAAATATGTTGCATTGAGCCAAATTTTGAGAAACGAAAGATAAAAGAGGTAGCCTACATGATCAAAAATGAAAACAAAAGCATAAACTACAAAAGAGACGTGAAAGGCCTTTCAAGTGTTTATTTCAATCTATTAAAATAGTAACCAAATTATAGGGTGGATTGGATTATACCTCATATTGTTCCACAACTGAGGGATAATCCAATCTTTCGTTTAATCTTAATCTTCTCTCTTTTAGTTACCATCTTTCACTTTTAATCTTAAGCCATATGCACATTTCAAACCTTCCCGCCAAAATGGCGCCACCACAACCACCATGATAAGCTTCTCCCCTCTCCATAAGTTCGTTTTTCCGTTACTACCCCTCCCATCACACCAGATTGGAATGTTGTAAACCTCTCCCTAGTCTGCTACCATCTCTGCTAGTGACACAAAGTTTTTTGCCACAGTTTTATAAACACATACATAGTTTATAAGCTAATTTGTTCCTCATCATTGTGATGTTTTGTTACTCCATCTCGCTACATGTAAGTAACTTTAAGATTTTTACCATATTAACCAATAAGTACCGTTTCTTTTTGCCACCAATTTGTCACATACATCCTTACTGAATGTTCTTCCTGTATTCTTTGTAGATACGCATGATTAGGACCCTGATCCAGGGTCGAAACGTCGCGATGCAATAAAGAAATTGAAAAAAACAATCAAGTCTAGAAAGGTCAATCAACCACCCCATCATATACTTCAACTAGACAGTTCTACACTCTAATTACCTCAAGGGAAGACCGTCATGTCCCTGTTGAAAACAATTGAAGAGATCTACAGCTATAATGCCAAGAAGATGGTGGAACATTGGATAGAGCTTAAGAAGAAATTTTGCTCCCTACAATGTGACAACAAGTTCCTTGAAGATTGCAAGAAGAAGTCACTCACCCCAAAACACATAGTAAACTCCACCAAAAAGATCAACGGTTTAGCACTATTTCAAGACTGTCCCCATAATAGAAAACTAAGTACACTCTGTGATAATACCAACATAACTATTTTAAGACTGGAAATTAAGATGAATTGGTGGATGTCTGATAAACTAAAACATTCCATAGAAAACTCCTTCATAAGTATTGAGAATATAATTTCTGATGCAGAATTTTTGTCTAGGATCATTGATTACTGTGATAACATATGCAATAAGTATAAGAATAAGAAGGAAAAGAAACAACTAAAAAAGATCAATAATCTGATTATAGAAAAATCAAAAATCACAGCTCATAACCATAAAAACAAAGCAGTTGATGACCTCAAGCAAAAATGGCTTGTTAATCTTACTGATGTTTTTGTACCACCTGACATACAGAAAGTTCTTAGCTTAGGAGAAAAGTTTTGTAATTACAACTACAACATACCAATAATTGATATGGTTGCAGACATAGAAAACATTGTAAACACCTTAGATGTAAGTGATGAGAGGAAGAAAGAAGCCAGATGCGATTTAGTCAACATTCTCACCAACAGCAAAACCTCCCAACAAAAAAACAACAACCAATACAATCAAACTTTAATTTCCAAACAAGAACTTCAAAAAACCAAAACATTTATAAAAAACAACCAAAACATTCTCATTTTAAGAGCAGACAAAGGTGCTGTCACTGTACTAATGAATAAAGATGAATATCATAAACGTTTGAGCTCCATGTTACAAGAAAAACAGTCCTATGAACTTATTAATACAGATCCCACAAAAACACTGGAAAGAAGAGGCAATTCGATAATTTACAACCTACTAAAGAAAAAAATAATCGACAAAACTACCCAAATTAGACTAGTATCCCACAAATCTATAGCCCCAAGAATTTATGCTCTTCCAAAAGTCCATAAAAAAGATGACCCCCAACAACTGAGACCTATAGTTAGTTCAATAAATAGTCCAAATTACAACCTGTCAAAATACCTCATACATTTCTTGAAACCCTGCATTGATACCGAAAAATATAACGTAAAAAACTCTTTCCAACTTAAAGAATCATTAAAAAACATCATCATCCCTCCCAGTTATAAACTCATCTCCATGGACGCTGTTTCTCTCTTCACCACCATACCTATCGACCTCGTCCACAGAGTAATTAATAAACATTGGCCCCAAATACAAATTAGGAATCCAAAAATCAGTTATAACCAATTTCATGAAATTCTCAAATTTGTACTAGACAGTAACTATCTTCTCTATGATTCACACTACTACAAACAAATTCAAGGCATACCCCAAGGTTCTCCCATCAGCCCAATCATAGCTGATTTGGTTCTAGACGAATTTTTTGAAACCATCATCCAAAAATTCGGGAGTAAAATACTCTGGGCAAAAAAGTACGTTGATGATTCAGCCCTTATAGTAGATGAAACCATCATTCCATCCCTTCTACTAGAATTCAACTCTTTCTGTAATCCACAAATGAAATTCACTCTAGAATTGGAAAAAGACAACTCTCTCCCCTTTTTGGACCTAAAAATAATAAAACAAAAAAACGGCTCAATTATTACTGATTATTACCATAAACCAACCTATTCAGGGCGAATTATAAATTTCTTATCCCATCAACCATTTCAATATAAATTCAATACCGCCAAAAACCTATTTAAAAGAAGATTAGATTTAGCTGACTCCCAATTTCACAACAGAATTATTGAAGACACAAAAGTAGTATTATTAGCAAACCAGTATCCAATCAAACTTATTAAAAAAATGATTTACCAAACAATCAACCAAAATAGATCCCTGGACCACTCATCTCATCCTAGCCCAACAACCAGCAATGTCGTACCCACAACTAGTACAACTACATCAACTCAAAATCTATCTTATGCCTCACTTAGATATATAGGGGCAGTTTCAGAAAAAATAAAGAAAAAAATCAATTCTTACAGCAATAATATAAAAATAGCTTTTTACAACAACAATAAGAATAAAAATAAACAAGTTTTTTCCAAATTAAAAGACCCATTAAAAAAATCAGAAATCAGTGATGTTGTTTACGAGATAAAATGCCAAGATTGCGATGCCCACTACTATGGAGAAACTAGACAACTAGCAATAGACAGAATGAAAGGTCACAATTTAGACAACAAAAAAGCCCTAAATAACAATAGCCAAGACCCTGTAAATGAAAGATACGCCACTGCCCTAGCAAAGCACATAGCCACAACAAAACACAACCCAATAGTCAATAACTGGAAAATATGTTGCATTGAGCCAAATTTTGAGAAACGAAAGATAAAAGAGGTAGCCTACATGATCAAAAATGAAAACAAAAGCATAAACTACAAAAGAGACGTAAAAGGCCTTTCAAGTGTTTATTTCAATCTATTAAAATAGTAACCAAATTATAGGGTGGATTGGATTATACCTCAGATTTTTCCAAAACTGAGGGATAATCCAATCTTTCGTTTAATCTTAATCTTCTCTCTTTTAGTTACCATCTTTCACTTTTAATCTTAAGCCATATGCACATTTCAAACCTTCCCGCCAAAATGGCGCCACCACAACCACCATGATAAGCTTCTCCCCTCTCCATAAGTTCGTTTTTCCGTTACTACCCCTCCCATCACACCAGATTGGAATGTTGTAAACCTCTCCCTAGTCTGCTACCATCTCTGCTAGTGACACAAAGTTTTTTGCCACAGTTTTATAAACACATACATAGTTTATAAGCTAATTTGTTCCTCATCATTGTGATGTTTTGTTACTCCATCTCGCTACATGTAAGTAACTTTAAGATTTTTACCATATTAACCAATAAGTACCGTTTCTTTTTGCCACCAATTTGTCACATACATCCTTACTGAATGTTCTTCCTGTATTCTTTGTAGATACGCATGATTAGGACCCTGATCCAGGGTCGAAACGTCGCGATGCAATAAAGAAATTGAAAAAACAATCAAGTCTAGAAAGGTCAATCAACCACCCCATCATATACTTCAACTAGACAGTTCTACACTCTAATTACCTCAAGGGAAGACCGTCATGTCCCTGTTGAAAACAATTGAAGAGATCTACAGCTATAATGCCAAGAAGATGGTGGAACATTGGATAGAGCTTAAGAAGAAATTTTGCTCCCTACAATGTGACAACAAGTTCCTTGAAGATTGCAAGAAGAAGTCACTCACCCCAAAACACATAGTAAACTCCACCAAAAAGATCAACGGTTTAGCACTATTTCAAGACTGTCCCCATAATAGAAAACTAAGTACACTCTGTGATAATACCAACATAACTATTTTAAGACTGGAAATTAAGATGAATTGGTGGATGTCTGATAAACTAAAACATTCCATAGAAAACTCCTTCATAAGTATTGAGAATATAATTTCTGATGCAGAATTTTTGTCTAGGATCATTGATTACTGTGATAACATATGCAATAAGTATAAGAATAAGAAGGAAAAGAAACAACTAAAAAAGATCAATAATCTGATTATAGAAAAATCAAAAATCACAGCTCATAACCATAAAAACAAAGCAGTTGATGACCTCAAGCAAAAATGGCTTGTTAATCTTACTGATGTTTTTGTACCACCTGACATACAGAAAGTTCTTAGCTTAGGAGAAAAGTTTTGTAATTACAACTACAACATACCAATAATTGATATGGTTGCAGACATAGAAAACATTGTAAACACCTTAGATGTAAGTGATGAGAGGAAGAAAGAAGCCAGATGCGATTTAGTCAACATTCTCACCAACAGCAAAACCTCCCAACAAAAAAACAACAACCAATACAATCAAACTTTAATTTCCAAACAAGAACTTCAAAAAACCAAAACATTTATAAAAAACAACCAAAACATTCTCATTTTAAGAGCAGACAAAGGTGCTGTCACTGTACTAATGAATAAAGATGAATATCATAAACGTTTGAGCTCCATGTTACAAGAAAAACAGTCCTATGAACTTATTAATACAGATCCCACAAAAACACTGGAAAGAAGAGGCAATTCGATAATTTACAACCTACTAAAGAAAAAAATAATCGACAAAACTACCCAAATTAGACTAGTATCCCACAAATCTATAGCCCCAAGAATTTATGCTCTTCCAAAAGTCCATAAAAAAGATGACCCCCAACAACTGAGACCTATAGTTAGTTCAATAAATAGTCCAAATTACAACCTGTCAAAATACCTCATACATTTCTTGAAACCCTGCATTGATACCGAAAAATATAACGTAAAAAACTCTTTCCAACTTAAAGAATCATTAAAAAACATCATCATCCCTCCCAGTTATAAACTCATCTCCATGGACGCTGTTTCTCTCTTCACCACCATACCTATCGACCTCGTCCACAGAGTAATTAATAAACATTGGCCCCAAATACAAATTAGGAATCCAAAATCAGTTATAACCAATTTCATGAAATTCTCAAATTTGTACTAGACAGTAACTATCTTCTCTATGATTCACACTACTACAAACAAATTCAAGGCATACCCCAAGGTTCTCCCATCAGCCCAATCATAGCTGATTTGGTTCTAGACGAATTTTTTGAAACCATCATCCAAAAATTCGGGAGTAAAATACTCTGGGCAAAAAAGTACGTTGATGATTCAGCCCTTATAGTAGATGAAACCATCATTCCATCCCTTCTACTAGAATTCAACTCTTTCTGTAATCCACAAATGAAATTCACTCTAGAATTGGAAAAAGACAACTCTCTCCCCTTTTTGGACCTAAAAATAATAAAACAAAAAAACGGCTCAATTATTACTGATTATTACCATAAACCAACCTATTCAGGGCGAATTATAAATTTCTTATCCCATCAACCATTTCAATATAAATTCAATACCGCCAAAAACCTATTTAAAAGAAGATTAGATTTAGCTGACTCCCAATTTCACAACAGAATTATTGAAGACACAAAAGTAGTATTATTAGCAAACCAGTATCCAATCAAACTTATTAAAAAAATGATTTACCAAACAATCAACCAAAATAGATCCCTGGACCACTCATCTCATCCTAGCCCAACAACCAGCAATGTCGTACCCACAACTAGTACAACTACATCAACTCAAAATCTATCTTATGCCTCACTTAGATATATAGGGGCAGTTTCAGAAAAAATAAAGAAAAAAATCAATTCTTACAGCAATAATATAAAAATAGCTTTTTACAACAACAATAAGAATAAAAATAAACAAGTTTTTTCCAAATTAAAAGACCCATTAAAAAAATCAGAAATCAGTGATGTTGTTTACGAGATAAAATGCCAAGATTGCGATGCCCACTACTATGGAGAAACTAGACAACTAGCAATAGACAGAATGAAAGGTCACAATTTAGACAACAAAAAAGCCCTAAATAACAATAGCCAAGACCCTGTAAATGAAAGATACGCCACTGCCCTAGCAAAGCACATAGCCACAACAAAACACAACCCAATAGTCAATAACTGGAAAATATGTTGCATTGAGCCAAATTTTGAGAAACGAAAGATAAAAGAGGTAGCCTACATGATCAAAAATGAAAACAAAAGCATAAACTACAAAAGAGACGTAAAAGGCCTTTCAAGTGTTTATTTCAATCTATTAAAATAGTAACCAAATTATAGGGTGGATTGGATTATACCTCAGATTTTTCCAAAACTGAGGGATAATCCAATCTTTCGTTTAATCTTAATCTTCTCTCTTTTAGTTACCATCTTTCACTTTTAATCTTAAGCCATATGCACATTTCAAACCTTCCCGCCAAAATGGCGCCACCACAACCACCATGATAAGCTTCTCCCCTCTCCATAAGTTCGTTTTTCCGTTACTACCCCTCCCATCACACCAGATTGGAATGTTGTAAACCTCTCCCTAGTCTGCTACCATCTCTGCTAGTGACACAAAGTTTTTTGCCACAGTTTTATAAACACATACATAGTTTATAAGCTAATTTGTTCCTCATCATTGTGATGTTTTGTTACTCCATCTCGCTACATGTAAGTAACTTTAAGATTTTTACCATATTAACCAATAAGTACCGTTTCTTTTTGCCACCAATTTGTCACATACATCCTTACTGAATGTTCTTCCTGTATTCTTTGTAGATACGCATGATTAGGACCCTGATCCAGGGTCGAAACGTCGCGATGCAATAAAGAAATTGAAAAAACAATCAAGTCTAGAAAGGTCAATCAACCACCCCATCATATATATATATATATATATATATATATATATTTCAATATAAACCCTTAAATTTTCGTAGGGAGCGAACGGTTTGTCCTACAGAGCTCCGCGTGGTCTCAAAAAATTCTAAAAATTCTATAGAATCTTAAATTGAAGGAAAAACAATACCTTTATATCGAAATTTTTTGAGTTAGGGCGTTTTCAAAATTTCAAAATTAATTTTGGAACCCTTAGAAGTGACCTACCTCAACCAAAAGCTTCGGGGCACAACTAGACCCCAAATGGAGCCTACATACCAAATTTCATCAAAATCGGTCAATGCTAAGTGGCAAAAGTGCCGCGTACGGCGTACGGCGGACGGACGGCCAAATTTTTATTCGATTTTTGGATTCTACGTACTTTGAAACGTAAACCATCAAATTTTGAGGGGGTGTTAAAATTTTTTTTTTCTTGGTCGATTCCAAAGGTTCATTATTGAAATAATAAACCAAAAAGCATCTAATATCAACGGACAGAGGAAACGAGAAGGTGAAATCTGTAGGTCCTTCCAAGAAAAGTGCCGTGAACAGATTCTTAAAATTCGATTTTCAGATTGTTCGTACTTTGAAACGTAAACCATCAAATTTTGAATGGGGAGGGGGTAGGGGTACTGTTTTTCATGCTCGATTCCAATGGTTCGTCATTAAAAATAATAAACCAAAAGGAGTGAGTTAACATGAAACTAATGAAGAAACTCCAGTGATGAACTTTACTCAAACAAAACGATTTTAATGTTTTGTTTTTTATTCTCGTACCTCAATCTTTGTTTATCGTCGTTTATATTCGACGTTCATATTGTTTTCATCCTCATTTTGTCATAATTATCAACATTATCAACATTGCTGTTTATGGGTGACATTCAGTACAAACAAAACACCAAATATCCTTCAAAAAAA